>JBBPBX010000436.1:94279-107663 GCA_038048925.1 Garcialebias charrua | reverse complement strand
ATAAATATATACTTGTACTAATATTCCTACTTTGCGGTTTTCACTTATCGCGGGGCTTCAGGGTACGGCTCCCCCACGATAAATAAGTGACTACTATAAACGCAATGGTTCATTTATTAGGACGACATACAAACAATTACAGCGCACATTAACTCACTCTGTCAACATTTTCCCTTCACAATACCAGCAGGTAATAAAAATTAATAGTTTGTTCTATTTGTTGTTGTTTTTTGTTGTTTTTGTTGTTTTTTACAAACTACATAATTCATTAGCATTGGTTTAATTCTATAAGTACCACACAACATTAAAAAAAGTTACTCAAACATCTTGAACTTTTGACATAAAAAAACTAATTATGTATTCTGACATAGAATCCTCTGGTATTTTTCAGCTACAATACCGAAAGTGGCTTCATCTGCCATAATGAGGACCAGAGATATGACGAACGCTGCTATGACTACAAAGTTCGCTTTAGATGTTCATGTCTTCATCATGGAGCCCAAAGCGATAGTAACCAATGACCAAGGAGGGAAAAAAATCATGTTGCTGCTTCTCTGATTTTTGTTTTCATTTCATTCAAGTTCATACTTAATGAAATACACTGTACATATATACCCTAGTTTTGTTTCAGGCATAGTTTCTTATGTGTCATTGATGCCTCTTTAAGTAAATGTGTTGTAAGGAAAATGTGTCATGTGCCTACCTTCACAAGGATTATGACTGCTCTTTCTTTAATTATGGGGAAATTAATCAACAGCAAATAAAAACAATTGAAGAAAAAACTTATTTAGATGTCTTTCTGTTTGTCCCCTGTTGCATAGCAAAGAGGAAGAATGTGAAATACCCTCTGTCTCTTCATTTTTCTCTCCATAATCAAGCATAACTTGAAAAATATGTAGGGTTATTACTTCTATTTTGGTAAGTGGTACATCAAGGAAACAGCGACAATCAAATCCAATGGTTTCACGCAAAAGTGTAGAGGTTTAATAGTAGCTAATTTAGCATTATTTATAGTTCTTTATAGTTTTATAGTTACCATCTGCCTGAAGACTGCCACCATCATCCCAGTCCCAAAGAGCTCTACAGTGACTGGTTGGAATGACTATCGGCCATTGGCCAGTAAAGTAAGGACATTAGATGAAATGTTGCTTTTTGTACACTATTGTACAATATTTTGGACATTGACATGCGTGCATGTGCATACACATGCGCACGTGCACACACACAAGCACACGCATACACACACTATAGTCCCCCCCCCACACACACACACACACATTACAGATGCTTCTGACGCCCATGAGTTCTGGTGAACAGACAGAGCAGCGGTATTGAAGTAGACTGCGCTGACCAGCTTGTTTGAGCAGGATTTAAGATTTTCATTCAACCTTTGTTTGTATAGGTTAGTTTCATTGAGTCACGAGGACTCATTTACAAAAGAGACCTGTTTTAAACAAAGAACACAAATGAGGTACAGACAACAACAGACTATCATATAAAAGTATATAAAAACAGTGAATGAACATAATGTATCATTTCCTGTAAGAATCTGGAGGGGAGGTGTTGTGGGAGTTTGTAAGGCAGCCCTAGTGTAAGCAAATAACTTTAAATATATAGAAAGTAAGTAAGTAGGAGAAGAAAAAACACTAAAAGAAAACACACTTTAGACATAAATAGAGGCAAACCTGTGGCATTGTTTCACAGAGGTGAACTGACACTTTGATGATAAGTGGAAAGCGCATTTGACCTCTTAGGTGAAATGGTTTGAAGCATCTTCTAAATTACTAACCCTACAGGCAAAAGTAAATTTGTTCTTTCGATTCAAACAGCCACAGGTCTCTTGTTCCTAAGGTGTGTCTAAAATTAGCAGTTTCTATTTAATGAATTAGACACTGACAGCAGACATCATTACGAAGTGCTTACAACTGACAAAGTCGCAGAAAAGCAATTATAGGGAGAGGTCAGGTAAGATCAGACGAACAAAGAAGAGGTTTGATTCGTAATTTTTACCCCCTTATTTTCATAGGTTTGTTATTTTTCTGTTTCACTCAGAGGTTCTTTTTGCTCATCTTTCACCATCACAACTACTGTGCGTGAAGTTAGCACATACAATGTGAGACAACTTAAGCTAAGTTGGATTTATGTACAAAAGACCAAAAAAGGCTTTTCTTCCTCAGGTGCAACATACACTTAGTGCATTAAAGAAAGATTAAGCAGCAACAAATGGAGTAAAAGAAAAGTCTTCTTTATTGTCCACAACTACATCGAAGATGGATGTCTGAAGTTCTTTAGCTGGACAATGATTCAGCACACATAAACCACCAGAAAATTGGTTGAATAGATTAAGATATACTGTTTTATACTAGCTAGCAGTGACCTTAATTCCATTTAAAGCCTTTAGGGAGCGATAAAACCCACTACTGATATAGGAACCCTACACGTTTGTAAGAGCTTTTTACCTCTTATCAGTGTTAAAGTAGAAAGAACTAAAAGACAACTCCAAAAGCTTCCAGTAGAACCAATGAAATGCTGTCATTGTTGTAAAGATTTTGCACTAAACATATGTTTGCAAATACATGTAGTGTAAAACCAGGATAGATTTCGAGTTTATACAAGGTGTATATAACAGTGTTTATTTTTTTTTCTGAGTAGCTTTAGACATATATGCTTTAAGCATGACATCAAAATCCTGGACGCCTCCCTGGTGAGGTGTTCCGGGCATGTCCCACCGGGAGGAGACCCAGAGGAAGACCCAGGACGCGCTGGAGGGACTATGTTTCTCGGCTGGCCTGGGAACGCCTTGGGATTCCCCCAGAGGAGCTGCTCCAAGTGGCTGGGGAGAGGGAAGTCTGGGCCTCCCTACTTAGGCTGCTACCCCCGCGACCCGACCCCGGATAAGCGGAAGAAAATGGATGGATGGATGGATGGATCAAAAACTATTTCAAGTAACAGTGTAAAAAAAAAAATTACACCGCTTACACATGGATTCCCATCAAATTGTCACTCAAGCTGATTACATGATTTAACATGTTATTAAAATAAAAAATAAAAAAAAGGTAAGATATTGACTGATCATAACATTTACACAGAAATCCACTCCAAAAAGTCAGAACTGTAAAAAAAAAAAAAATTATTTGGAAACATTTGCAAACATACAAAAACAATATATATTGGCATGGGCTTTAGACAAGCTGCAAATTTAATGAGGAGCATTGCAATGAGCAATATGGGGTCTGCAATAAATTGGTGGGCAAAACAGCAGACTTCTAATCCTGAGGCTGCTTGAGCCCAGATTGCATGAATCAGAATCAGAATAAGCTTTATTATCATTGCACCGACGAGAACATGTACGTACAGTCGTCCGAAAGATGGACGTAGTGCACAAAGCTGCTGCTAATTAGCGTGGCCCTTTTATTGTTCTTCATAATAGTATTTTTGCTTAGATGAGAAAAGGGAAGAAAACATGGGGAGAGATGGTACAAAAAAGATATCTCACACCATGTATGTCCTAGACAGGGCACAATTTGAGGCATCAAAAAACCTACCACAGCATAGCCCATAAATAGACAAGATACAAATACTTGTACAGTACATATAGGTTGGTGAAGAAATTGAATTTTAAGGGAAGATTGTAGCATAGTCCAGAGTCCTCCCTCTCAGTCATTGTCCAGATAAGAGGTTCTGTCACATGTCCACGGCCTTGGGGGAGGGAGGGGTGAGGAGACAGACAATGCATCTTTATTCCTAAACATGCCAGGAGGAATTGAGATAAGTCCGCCGTCAAAGCCACAGTTTGGGTCAGGCAGAACTCAAAGATGAAGGACATCCAGCATAAAACAATTGTTAAATACCAAATACTTCTTTAAAAAAATCTTCAGTTGATCCAAAATGCTGCTGCCAGAGTCTTAACTAGAGTTAGTAGGAGAAATAATATTTTTCCAGTTTTAGCTTCTCTTTACTGGCTCCCTGTCAAATTCAGAATTTACGGTAATTCAAAATCTTACTTCTAACCTACAAAGCTCTCAACAACCTAGCTCCATCTTAAATTACAGATCTTATTGTTCCATATTTTCCCAACAGAGCACTTCACTCTCAGACTGCGGGTTTACTTGCAGTTCCAAGAGTTTCCAAAAGCAGAATGGGAGGAAGCTCTTTCAGTTTTCAGGCTCCTCTCTTGTGGAACCAACTTCCAGTTTCTGTCTGTGAGGCTGACACATTGTCCAGTTTTAAGACTGGGATTAAGAATGTCCTTTTTTTATAAATCATATAGTTATGGTTGGCTTGTTATGGTGCCATAGGCTTAGACTACTAGAGTACAAACTGACCTCATTTTCTTAAATGAATTGTTAAAATTGAATAGTTTTAATTTGAAACTATTTCTATCTTAACACGTGATTCTTGACCTGCCATTGTGTATCTGTTCCTCCTTCCTGTTCCTCTCAAACCTAGCCGGTCGAAGCAGATGGCCGCTTGTCCTGAACCTTGTTCTGCTGGAGGTTTCTTCTTCCTGAGGGAGTTTTTCCTTTCCACTGTTGCCTTCGTGCTTGCTCAAGATGAGAATTCAGCGATGGAGTTAAAGTCAAAGCAGTCTGCTCCTCAGATAAATAGTGTTAACTTATTATTTTTATTGTTTCTGTATAGTGCCCTGAGGCGACTTCTGTTGTGACTTGGTGAAATATAAATAAACTGAATTGAAATATTTTATGCAAGTTTGCTTGAAACAACATTACGTTGAACAGTTTATTTACTATAGGAACACAGAGTTAAAACAACAATTTTATGGCACATTACATGCTGGGTCATAATTTTCTGGTTGGTAGCCAGAGTAATGACTGCAGTTTATAAATCAAAAGTTGCATTAAAGACAAACAAGTGTCACTTTGTAATTCTAGACCAGAAAACATAAAGGAAGTAACACGTCTTGGTTAAAATGAGAGTGGATCAAAGATTTGCTGATGTGTTTGTGCATGCATGCATATACATCTTTACTCAAGTCAACATGTGCAGTCGTTTGGAGAAAGGAAATATGGAGTCAAACCTTCTCAGCAGTCCGTCTCATCCTTAACTGAATGTGTATTTTACATCATTCTTTAAAGCCTAGCTCAGCACGGCTACTATAAAACCAATGTGCACATAGGCTTGTGTTGTAATTTAGATGGAGAAAGAGATAGTGATTGGTAGAGAATAATGCAGCTCCTGGATCAGTATTTTAGGCAAAATGTAATAAAGCTTCACATAAAAGCTGTGATGGATTGCTATAATTTTGTCTCAGGGCGTAGTAGACTACTTGTGGTGAAAAGAGCAGTGGAAGCATTAGTGTTGTTCAAACACCTTTTAGATAAAGGCTGTAAAAAAAAAAAAAAAGCCCAATACTTTTTCTTCATCGATTCAGAGGAGAGTAATCTTTTGCTAAACAAGGCAGGGAAATGTATAAAATTTATCTTTTTGCATTTTTTAGGGTTGCTGCACTTTGCCAAAGAGGTAAATCTTACTATGCTTATGTTTTAAAGCTAAACAAAATACAGATAATTTAATATAGAGTAAATCAACTGATGCACCAAAATATCTCCCACCTCCGGAGGCAAGAAGTAATAATGTTTTTGCTCATGTCTGTGTGTTTTTCTTCATTTATAATTAGCAATTACCACTGAACAGATTGTAATGAAACTAAGAAAGCAGTTTCTGAAAGAACATCAAAGTTCATCAGGACCTTCTGAATACCTTCAGAAGTAGCTCTTTCGAATAGTCTACAGTATGTTGAGAACATAAAGCAGACCCATCATGAAGGCCATGGCATGTGGGATGTCCTTCAGATCAGACAGGACCACTTCTTCCTCAAGAATCACAGATGTTGCAATAATGTATTCTTCATCGTTCACCATCAAAACACTAACTTTCACTCCCTGAGTGCATGTGGCTTTATCATCAGTGGCCTAAACAAAATTTTGACATAAAGGAACCCATTTTATTTGTTCAAATAGTAATTTTACTCACATTTTGTCAAGATAGTCATTCCAAGCTGAAGTCACTGGTACTTTTTGGATTTTTTATCGATAAGTTTGGTGCAGATAAAGGGGCCAAAAATGTTCCATCTTGAAAAACACCATGGTAGTTGGCAAACAATTTGGTATATTAATGAATGGTACCTCGTGAATGATACTGGTCAGGGATGACTTAATGAGTAATGTGGGAAACCCCAAATGTCAGGCAAACGATTCACCAGACGACATGAATGGCTAGTCTTAGAAATGCAAGATGTTCTTTTTAACTATCAAACCACCATTACAAAATTTGCAATATAATATAAATAACATAACTGTATAAATAAATTAATGCAAACTTACCAAATATTTATTATCTTGATTTTCTGATGCTTCAAAAATCACTGTACAGACACTGAAGACGTCCAAAATGCAGAGTTTGTGTGGAGGGTGACCTGAGCTAGCAAACAAACTAGCTAAAAACAAGGCACATATCAGTGTTGCCAGATTTCACGATAGAAACAAGCAGACAGCTCTATTAAAACAGGCCCAAAAAAGACCAACTGGCAACCCACCACATTGCGTAAAACAGTGGTCATTTTTAAAAAGTATAAACATACATTTATTATGGCATTACACATAAGAGCAAAATTATGCTAAACAATTTGAATAACACTTTTAAGCTCTGATAAAAAAATACATTTTAAATATTTAAAACTCTATTTTAAAACAAAGACACACATGAGCCAACTCAAGTTGTTATTAGTTACAACTTATCAGAGTCAGAGTCAGAGAGTCTTTATTGTCATTTGCACCACATGTAGTACATGTTATGAAATGAGATTATGTACACAGGGTCCCAGTTACATCCAACAACAAAATGTAAGAGAAAAACAGTAATAACATCTAGGATATGAACTAAGAAAAACATCCAACTAGAAATACACTAAGCCCTAGAGTAATAGAAAAACATCATTACAAACAGCAGCACGAACATGAGTCTTTATGAGCAGATGGTCACAGATGAAACGGTAAAAAAAAAACGGTAAGTGCCAAAAATCATATTTTTTCTACATATTTTTAAAAACAAAATATCCTAACATCTGCGTGCAAGTAGAGTGGTCGGCCACAGTATGATTGTTTGTTTGGGTGTGCGCCTGTCACCTCGTCAACTTGGGCGGGAGCGATAAATGGGGAACGGGGGCATGGAAGGGACAAACTACTGTATTTTCCGCCTGATAAGTCTCACCTCTCTATAAGTCGCTTTGTCTTTGAAAAACAAGGCACATGCTAACTGATCCAGCTATCAGTGTTGCCAGATTTCACGATAGAAACAAGCAGACATCTCTATTAAAACAAGCCCAAAAAAGACCAACTGGCAACCCACCACATTGCGTAAAACAGTGGTCGTTTTATGAGCAGATGGTCACAGATGAAATTGAAATTACTGCAGTAATGCCAATAAATAGGTCTGAAGATACCATAGATTTTGTGTAAACTGACATGCAGAGTAAGGGCATGGAAGACACTGTGCTTATGCAACACACATTTTAATAATGCAATTGGCAGGCTCTAACATGATGATTATTGTCAATTAATTGGAACAATCCATAAACATGTTGCACCTCTATTTAAGTCGCATCTATTATGCGTCACCGCTGACGCGTCGCCTATGATACGTGTCACCGCCCTGCTGCATATGTCGGCCACAGGAGCGAGCGAGCACGGAAGGACTTTACAAGATTAACACGGTAAAAACAATTATTTGTTTGCTGAAAATTATGGCAAAGATGTGTCTTAGTTGAACTTTTCCTTAATAAATGAACGCAATTGTCAAATCAGCTGGATTTAAAAAATAGTATAGCTACGAGCACCCGCACGGGTGGGACCACAGCATTTTCTTTAAAATTTAGCAAAATAAACGCTTAAAAATATATATTTCTTAGCTGACATTAGAGCACGAGTGTTCCTGAGCTTAACCGTTCCTTAATAAATTCACAAAATGGTCAAATCTGCTGGATTTTAAAAAGTAGTTTTGCCATGTGCACGCGCGCGGGTGGGACGGCTTTATTTCTTTCAAATTTAGCAAAATAAACGCTTAAAAATATATATTTCTTAGCTGACATTATAGCACAAGTGTTCCTGAGCTTAACCGTTCCTTAATAAATTCACGTAATGGTCAAATATGCTGGATTTAAATTGTTTCGCTTTGACATCTTCCAAGCCGTCGTGTGCGCTGCGAAAATAAATTATAAATAAATCGAATTTTAGCTCAAAAATCTCATACAGCTAACAGTTTGTAAATGTCCATCGAGTGATTACTTCCTGTAAGTTTGATCAAAATCTGGCCTGTCGTTCATGAGCTAATTTCCAAAATAGTATCCGTTAAAAACACGGAGCAACAAGCTAACCGCTAAACATCTGCGTTGCTAAAACATTGAATTTTAGCTCTAAACATCTCCTACAGCTAACAGTTTGTAAATGTCCACCCAGTAATTACTTTCTGAAAGTTTCAACAAAATCTGTCGTGTGGTTTAGTAGTTCATACCTCCAAAGCAGGAGGCCGGGCTGCGACAGAGTGTGTCCGACTAGAGGAGGCTACCTTTGGACACACGAGCTGGAAACGGTCGGTGGACTCTCTGGAAGTGTCAGAGCTCCAGAGCAGGAGGCCGGGCTGCGACAGAGTCAGTCCGACCAGAGGAGGCTGCCATCAGACACATGAGGTGGGAACGGTCGGTGTTCCCTAGCGGACATAAGTGGTACTGCACCCCTAGCGGCCGAAAGTGGTACTGTACCATTTTTTGCCAAAATGAAAAACTGTCATATCTGAGACAAAAATTGGTCTAAGAATATGGGAAAAAATCCATAAACAAGTCTCACCTCTCTATAAGTCGCAAGGCATGCAAATTAGGCAAAAAGGTGTGACTTATAGACTGGAAAATACGGTACCTACTACCACTCGTTTTTTGCTTTATTGTGCGAAGCTGGAAAATAATCAACTAGTTTCACTCAGAAAGAAATTCAAGCCCAAATAAGCAACTTCACGTTCACAACAAGCCCCAAAAAAACACAACCATGCGATTCACAAGATTTGCAAGCTACTTTACAAAAAACAAGCCCAAAGTCTCTTATAATAACTTGGCAACACTGCGCTTCTTCTTTTGTTTTTAGTGGCTCATAAATCAGCTTGTTGGAACATCTATCACTACCTGCTGGTCTGCTGTGTAAAACTAACAAAAAGTTAAATTGACATATCAGGATATTAAGTTGACGTGTTTTTAAGTTAGCTGGATGTGAGATTTTAACTTGATAAGTTAACAAGGCTTTAACTAACAATTTATTGTCATCACAACATACATTACAAGCAGTTTGTCAAACTGACATAAAATATTATGTTGAATCAACAAAAAGTCAAAAATACATTTTACAGTGTATAACTCATTACATTTTTGGAGTCAACCTGATTCAAGATGGCAGCCACAGCAAAGAAACCTTACCAAACACAAAAACCGTGTCTAGGTGGTGGTTGGTTTTACAGATATTGAGCTAAATTTGTTGTGGTGCTCATCACATTATCAACAGAGTCATCATCAACGCATACTCTGAGACTCGGAGTGTTAAAGCTGACTGATCGCACACAGCCTCACAACCTTGCATGAACTTGTAAATAAAGTTGTTTCTTGAACTTTTATGTCCTGCTGCGGATGAAAGAAGCCTGAACAGCACAGCAGATTTTACAGAAAGCTCTGAAGTGTGTCGCCACTTTGGCAAACCCTTGTTGAAAGCAAATACGTGAGGTTGCACTGTAAGTGAAACAGCATTAGTGCTTCATGCTTTTTTTATGAATGCACACACACAGAAAAAATAAACAGCTCATTTTGAAGCATAAAATGCACAAAACAAACCTCTAACTTTTGTTCTACCCTCAGTTTTTCTGTCAGATTGTGTAACTACTGCAGGCCTTAAAATGCATTTATTACCTTCCGAAGCTCCACACTTCTAATGAAACAGGTCATTAAGGGAGACATAAACATTAAGCAAACTGCTCATGCAATTGGCAGGCTCTATTTCTGCTCTCAGTCCCTCTCTACAATGATCTATCTGAGAGTAGTTCACTAATGGCTGTTGATTTGGACTGTTTTCTTTTACAATTAGTAGCTTTGCATCTATTTTCCAGAAAATGGCTTTGATGTGGTGCATCTAATGGCAAATTTAAAATGAGGGTGGCTAAGTGTTGTTTTCAAATCTGCTATTTTGATGCAATGATATAAAGCGGAGGACTTGTAGATTTCTATTTTCTTTGTATTTCTATATAACTAATACTGAACAATGCAAATGTATGCAATAGACTGCCAGTCATATTTTGCTACTTTTACTTTCTGAATTTGCACACATATTTCGCACTTATTCTAATCAGCTTATTAAATATGAGCCACTATAATGAATGTGCATGAGGCCTTATCTAATCACATGTGCCCTTGATGATAGTCCAGGAACCAAAAAAGTCTGTAAGCATTATATCCTTTGAGAGTATCTTTTTCTGCAGTTTCAATCTGTTAAAATCCCATGCAAGAGAGAGTAGCCGGAGGATAATTATGCAAAGTAGAGGTAAGAAGATGAAAATGTGCTAAGGGTTTAATTATCACTGGATAGGAACTTCATGCAGAGTAAGGGCATGGAAGACACTGTGCTTACGCAACACACATTTTAATAATGTTTCTTTTTTTAATGCAACTTGCTGCATCTGCCTACTATTGTCAGTTTACATAAAATCTATGCTATCTTCAGACCTATTTATTGGCATTACTGCAGTAATTTCAGGTGAGCAGAGATCTCATTGATATTTCTCTCAAGTATGAAAAAAAAAAATCATTTTATACGCCCTGGTGACCCACTCTGACTTTACTCTCTGCACACACACGCCTGAATTAGTTCCTGCATACTCACCTTCCATTGCTTTTAACAGTGCCTCTGTGTAAAGCATGTCTGACAGATGTTCTCTTGCACGTCATCCTACGTCTCAAACCATGACAACCATTCAATCAAATGCTGGCCACCAGGATGGAGCAGGAACTCTTATCAACGGGGATGGCTGTTACTATGGTAACTGTGCAGGTATGCGACCCAGCAGCTAGCAGGAGGATGCAATGTTGTTGTTGTTTTTTTCCCCATTATAAAAATAAAAAAAACTTTGTGTTTGCTTTCCAGCCTGTCTATTTTATTTATTTATGCATTTATTCAGGCTGTCATAGAGGAGGATATATCTCTGGTACTCAAGGTTCTGGTTCCTTCTGAGTCATGTCAAGGTTCTACAGGTGGTTGGAGAGAGTGGGCCTGTGATCGGAAGATCGCTGGTTCAAGCCCTGGTACCGACAACATCAAAAAATGTGGGTGGACAAAGGTGAAACACCCACACCTGCCTCCACTCTCATTCGCCCCACTCTGGGCCCCTGAGCAAGGCCCTTAACCCCCACCATCTGCTCCCTAAGACTGGACTGAGAGAAACACAATTTCAATTCTGTGTATGTCCTGTACATATTGCAGTTCTGACAATAAAGTTGACTTTGACTTTGACTAAAACCGGTCTCTCTTGAAAATGAGTTCTCGTGGCTCAATGAGACGACAGTATTTTCCGCCTGATAGGTCGCACCGTTATATAGATCACTTTGTCCAATTATTGGAAATAAATTGGAAAAATCCATAAACGGGTCGCACCTTTATTTAGATTGCATCTATGATGCGTCACCGCTACGCGACGCGTCAGCGCCTCATTTGCCCTGCTGAAAATGGCAGCCACAAAAGTGAGCAAGCACGGAAGGACTTTACAAGATTAACACGGTAAAAACAATTATTTGTTTGCTAAAAATTATAGCTGACATTATAGCACAAGGGTTCCTGAGCTTAACCGTTCCTTAATAAATTCACGAAATGGTCAAATCTGCTGGATTTAAATTGTTTCGCTTTGACGTCTTCCAAACGGTCGCGTGCACTGCGAAAATAAATTATAAATAAATCGAATTTTAGCTCAAATGTCTCATACAGGTCACAGTTTGTAAATGACCACCAAGTAATTACTTTCTGTAGGTTTCAAGAAAATCTGCGGTGTGGTTTATGAGTTATTTAGACTAATAGTAGCAGGAAAATAACCCGAAGCTAACGCGACACATTTACATGTATAAAACATCGATTTTTTTTAACTCAAACATCTCATAAAGCTAGTCAATTGTAAATGTCCATACAGTGATTACTTTCTGTAGTTTGATAAAAATCTGTCCTGTGGTTCTTGACTTATCCTGCTAACAAACACAGCTAACAGTAGTTACCTCGAGAGCAGGAGGCCGGGCTGCGACAGAGTCAGTCCGACCAGAGGAGGCTGCCTTCGGACACATGAGGTGGGAACGGTTGGTGTACCCTAGCGGCCGAAAGTGGTACTGCACCATTTTTTTTTTTTTGACAAAATGAAAAAGGTCATATCTGCTTCTCCACATCGAGAGGAGCCAGTTGAGGTGGCTCGGGCATCTGGTTAGGATGCCTCCTGGACGCCTCCCTGGTGAGGTGTTCCGGGCATGTCCCACCGGGAGGAGACCCAGAGGAAGACCCAGGACACGCTGGAGGGACTATGTTTCTCGGCTGGCCTGGGAACGCCTTGGGATTCCCCCAGAGGAGCTGCTCCAAGTGGCTGGGGAGAGGGAAGTCTGGGCCTCCCTACTTAGGCTGCTACCCCCGCGACCCGACCCCGGATAAGCGGACGAAAATGGATGGATGGATGGATGGATGGTCATATCTAAGCCAAAAATTGGTCTAAAAATATGGAGAAAAAAATCCATAAACAGGTCTCACCTCTCTATAGGTCGCAGGGCATGCAAATTAGGCAAAAAACTGTGACCTATAGTCCGGAAAATACGGTACCTGGATAAATAAAGGGTAATAAAAAAATGAGAATAAATGTTTTTTTGTTTGTTTGTTTGTTTTAACTGTTAAAAGTAATGAAAGTTTGAGAATTTATAAGTAATTTCAGAAAGGTCGCTAAAGGTAGAAGTTAAGGTTGAGGATCTTGACAACATACGATAAAAGTAAAGACACGTTTATGAAATAAAACAGGAAGGTTGCTTTTTAAAATCCAAAACAGAGAAGCATCTAAAGCAGGGCTATTCAACTGATGGCACAGGGGCCAAATCAGGCCCACAGGTGAGCTCAGTTTGGCCCACTAGTGGGTTCATTTTTAAATAAAACTTGATTTTAAACCATAAAATCTTGACTTAATGAGAATAACTGCTGGATGCCTGTCCCCTGAGCTTTTGGCTCTTTCAGTAAGTGTGGCCCTCTGAGCAGTTTAGATGAATAGTGCTGATGTAAAGGTTAGGTGCTTCAACAGAAAACATTCTGAAGAGTAAAGCCGGGGT
>JBBPBX010000436.1:63187-85969 GCA_038048925.1 Garcialebias charrua | reverse complement strand
TGTGTGTGTGTGTGTGTGTGTGTGTGTGTGAGCATAGCATTTTACCAATTTAACCTACATTGATCAATAAAGTAGTGTTGTCCAAAGAAAAAAGAACAGAAACAATGGCATGGGTTCCATTTATAGAAACACATACAGATGAACTGAGTGTGTATATGGAGGGTGGGGGCACTCTTCCTCAGAAAATGAAGATTGCCCCAATAATTAATTTGCGAAAACTACACTTTTAAGCAATACAAATAAAATGTTATCCAGCATTTATATGAGCAAAACAATACATGTATGCCTCTCAGAAATTATGCACCCCCCTCATCAGCCATCAGGTGGTTTGGGCTATCGTAACCATGACACATGAAGGGTCTGAATTAGTCTTTGATTTGCATGGGATGTAGAGTCCTATATAGTATAATGATGAGCATCCCTGTCCTTCACCTGGGAAACTGGTTTGATCCACAGCAGACAATCATCATGTTGTTATCATTAGTCTACTCAAACATGAACATTTGAGCTTTTTGTAGATGGTACAAAGGTATCTCTGATTTTCAGTAGCTCATATTTTATATTGAGAGACCCAGAATAAATAATTGGGCTTGAGGACTTGTGGTTGATTTAGTGGGGTTATTTACTGAATGTGTGTCTTCTGCTAGTTAACAATGTTTTAATTTAGAGAGTTCAAATGTAAAATTACTATAGATCATTAATTGTTATTCAGAGACCATATTATTCATCCAAACAAAATAAATGCATCTTCAAATTGGTTCTAAACAATTGTTTGATTGAGGAAAAGCTACAATCATATTTATGTATTTTGAAAATCTCTCACCAGGCAGACTAAAAATATTATTTACAAGAAATCATCCTGTTTGAGGGTCCTCCTTTTCATGATGCTCAGTGTGGTGCATGAACATTTATTTCTTAAGCTAATACCCACAAGTGGAAAGTTTACATCATCCACCCCTGTCTCATTAATGAACTAAATAAGGTTGTAAAGGCATTATTACAAAAATATTTTATCATCATGCATGTTTATTTAAGCATTTTAAAAATAAGCTGGCTAGTTGGAGCAATGATTTTGTTGTTTCCCCTTGGAATAGAAGATATTCAAACACCGGTCGAGGAAACATAACTTGTGTCAATGGGGGACAGAAATGAGACTGTCAATTCAAAAATCACCTGGTCTGCATCAAATGTTTCTGATGAAAAATGGCCTCTGGATCATGGCATTCAGGGTTAGGGTGGGTTACTGTACAGTCTTAGAATGCTACAGTGAGTAAGCCCAATGAATATACAGTAGCTCCATAAGATGAGGTTATAGGAGCTATGGAAGTTCAAAACCAATCATCTAGTTTTTCCACTTAGATTGATTTTAGATTACCAAGCTTTTGAGACATAAAACTGCATTTTTTATTTTGTTTAAAATGCCAAATAAAACATTTTAGAAAGTATTAATTCCAAATATGTCTGTTTTGCTACTTTGACATTGTTATGCTGGTGAAGATTCTCAGTCGTCCAGGACATGATAAAATCAAAAAAGGCGTTCAATACAGAACAACTGGACTTTATTTGTAACAAACAAGACGTTTCGCTTCTCATCCGAAAAGCTTTATCAATTGAGTTAGGAGACAGTGAGGGGGAGCAGTTATAACTGGACAAACCATTGACACGCACCAACATATGTAAATTGGAAACTAACACCACCACATATTTGGGATAACACGTACATGTGACCCATTCAAAGTTCAGTGTGTGAAAACAGAGCTTACAGAACACACACACTGTATGTGAAATGACAAGTCACACTTCACCCATTGATAACAGGGACCTGTCAAAGTCTTTGTTGGTCTAATTCACAAACAAGGCTCCTTTGTTCTCATCAGGTGTGAGACGCCTGGGCACCAAGTCCAGGGCTGCACTATAAGTTTTAGAAAGTTGAAATCTTAGACCTCCTCCTCTGTTTAACGATGGTTTCTCTCTTTTTACATAAATCGCCTCCTTCACACCTCTCTCAAACCACCTGTGCTCTCGGTCCAAAATATGTACATTTTGGTCCTCAAAAGAGTGTCCCTTGTCTGTGAGGTGGAGGTGAACAGCTGAGTTTTGTCCAGAGGAGGAGGCTCTCCTGTGTTGAGACATTCTTCTGTGGATTGGCTGTTTAGTTTCTCCAATGTATAAGTCTGGACAGTCCTCGCTGCACTGGACTGCATAAACTACACCACTCTGTTTGTGTGTAGGTGTTTTGTCCTTAGGGTGGACCAGCCTCTGTCTGAGAGTCCTGCTGGGTTTGAAATGTACTGGGATGTTTTCAACAAACACAACATCCCAGTACATTTCAAACCCAGCAGGACTCTCAGACAGAGGCTGGTCCACCCTAAGGACAAAACACCTACACACAAACAGAGTGGTGTAGTGTACTGTATGCAGTCCAGTGCAGCGAGGACTGTCCAGACTCAAGCCCGAGATACACTGAAGCAGACTCAGTATACGCGCGTATACGTGCGTATACGCGCGTATACGGAGCCGCTGCTACACTCGGCTTTCGTTCTCGCGTAGATTCTCGTGTTTTCGCTCCAAATTCTAACGTCATTTCCTCCGTACCGTCACTTCCGATCGTCACTTCCGCTAGTTTTTCGCTCCAAACGCTCGCGTTCTCCTTGTTGTAATATGAGCAGCTGAGCACGGAGTGCTTTTCCTGCAGCCCACAGCCCACCACAGCCCACCAGGGAATATATAAAACATCGCGCACCCAGGTAGGACCTGAATTCATTCATTTCATTCATCGAGTGAACGGAGGAAGAAGCGGTTACTTGACTTTAGGCAAAAAAACAAAAGAAAAGGCCCGATCAGCGATAAAAAAGAGGAATTTATTTCATTTGTGTAACATACAAAACAGTCCGGCGCCGGGGAAGTTTAGGTCAGACACCGCGCATCGCGTATGCGAATCGCGTATGCGTAGTAAAAAAATACTTTTGCGCGTACTTGCCCTGAGGGGCTACGCGGGGCTACGCTGCGTACGGGGCGTACGTACGCTGCGTATTGGCGTATCGTGAGGACGCTCGAGTGTATCTCGCCCTTTATACATTGGAGAAACTAAACAGCCAATCCACAGAAGAATGTCTCAACAGAGGAGAGCCTCCTCCTCTGGACAAAACTCAGCTGTTCACCTCCACCTCACAGACAAGGGACACTCTTTTGAGGACCAAAATGTACATATTTTGGACCGAGAGCACAGGTGGTTTGAGAGAGGTGTGAAGGAGGCGATTTATGTAAAAAGAGAGAAACCATCGTTAAACAGAGGAGGAGGTCTAAGATTTCAACTTTCTAAAACTTATAGTGCAGCCCTGGACTTGGTGCCCAGGCGTCTCACACCTGATGAGAACAGAGGAGCCTTGTTTGTGAATTAGACCAACAAAGACTTTGACAGGTCCCTGTTATCAATGGGTGAAGTGTGACTTGTCATTTCACATACAGTAGGATGTGTGTGTGTGTTCTGTAAGCTCTGTTTTCACACACTGAACTTTGAATGGGTCACAGGTACGTGTTATCCCAAATATGTGGGGGTGTTAGTTTCCAATTTACATATGTTGGTGCGTGTCAATGGTTTGTCCTGTTATAACTGCTCCCCCTCACTGTCTCCTAACTCAATTGATAAAGCTTTTCGGATGAGAAGCGAAACGTCTTGTTTGTTACAAATAAAGTCCAGTTGTTCTGTATTGAACGCCTTTTTTGATTTTGACATCTTTGTTTTAACTTTTTTTTTTTTTAATCTGTATGCCTCTCTTATGATTGTCTATTGTTGATTGTCCAAGGAAAATCTACTGTTGCTGTTGTCATCATTCTTTGTTTGTAGCCAGGTCTCTTGTAAATGAGTCCTCGAGGCTCAATGAGATTAACCTGCCTAAATAAAGGTTGAATGAATGAATTTCTTAAGGCTGGCCGCTCATATCATTGCAGTCCCTGTGTCCCACATCTTTAATCTGTCCATAAGCCAAAACTCCATTCCGGATGCTTGGAAAACAGCCTTTTGTTCTTCCTTTGCTGAAGGTAGATGACCCCACCTCACTGAACAACTATCGACCAATCTCTAAACTCTGAATTTTAGCCAAGGATCTAGAAAAACTGATAAACTTTAAATAAATAAATTTTGGACTCATTTAATATCTTGCCTCCCCATCAACTGCTTCGCTGAAGGTTCTTAATGACGTTGTTGAAGCATTGGATACTAAGGATTATTGTGCTGCACTTTTCTTAGACTTGTCTAAAGCTTTTGACACTGTGGATCATAACATATTTGTCATAAGCTCACACAAATCGGTTTCTCAGATCACACCATTGGTTGGTTTTCTAACTATCTTTCCGATCGGAGGCAATGTGTTCAACATAATGGTACTTCTTCCAGTTATTTAACAGTCAACAATGGTGTACCACTAGGGTCAGTCTTAGGACCCACCCTCTTTACAATCTGCATAGGTAATGTAGGTCAGAGCATCCCTGATGCATCCTCTTTCCTGGAATATCTTGCAAAAAGTCTCCACAACTTACAGATGGTCCAGAACTCAGCTGCCCGTGTCATCACTCAAACTTCCTACTATAACCACATCACTGCTGTCCTGCAGCAGCTCCACTGGATCCTGGTTAAATCACGCATCATCTTCAAAATTCTACTCCTCACGTTCAAATCTATCCACAACCTTGCCCCTCCTTATCTATCTGACCTCCTACAAATCTCCATCCCATCACGCTCTCTCAGATCCTCCTCTTCGCTACATCTCCATGTACCCTCTGCCCGCCTCTCCACCATGGGGAGCAGGGCCTTCACCTGCTCTGCCCCTCACCTCTGGAACGCTCTACCGCCAGACCTTCGAAACACCACCTCCCTTTCTCTGTTCAAGACAGCCCTGAAAACACATCTCTTTAGACTAGCTTATCATTAACTTTACTAAATGTATTTTTATTATTTTGCATTTTATAATCTTTATGTATTTTATATTTCAATTTGTCACTGATAATGTTTGCACTGTATTGGTTTGTGAAGTGTCCTTGGGTGTCCTGAAAGGCGCTTTTAAATAAAATGATTATTATTATTATTATAAAAAGATCTGAAGCTCTCAACCTCGACCTCTTTAAATGGCTTTAATAATCTGTTTGACTCCTGGCAAGAACCAATGCAGACATTTTCCTGCTTTTAGTTTTCTACATTCGCCTTATAATCTAGCTGCATTTGCTACTTTTTTGCCACCTTATTGTAACTTGTTTAAAAAAAATCTGTATGTCTCTTTTATGATTGTCTATTGTTGTCGCTGTTGTCCATTGTTGTCATCATTCTTTGTTGAAACCAGGTCCCTTATAAATGAGTCCTTGAGGCACAATGGGATTAACCTGTCTAAATAAAGGTTGAATTAAAAAAAACTTGTAGAAAATGGCCAAGATCATAATTTATTCATAATAAGATTGAATCATAATAAGACTTTTAGTGAAACAAAATGTTTGACATATGCATTTAAAATGCACACTCTGATATGTAATCATCACATTAAACATGTTAAAACTTATGTCATATTTGACTCAACAATGAAGATCTTCATTACACTGGTATGTTGCTGTTGTTTCAGCTATAAATTTTTCCCCACAAAATTTCTTAATTAAGTTGCTTCAACATAAAGTTTACAGATTTTAACTGGAGTTGCTCTTGAAATTACTTTACTAAATTAGAAGTCACTCAGTACAGTTGAATGTCCTGTTCCATTTATAAAGCTTCAGATTAACTCCTATCTTGTTTATCCTCATGTGTTTTCATGAGGGATATTTTGAAGTGGGACCTTTAGCTCTATAATGCTTTAAATGACACAACTAGAATCTACTCTAGTACTGTTACTCGTGGGCATGCACAACTTACTCTTCTAAATTTGACTCAACTAAAAGTAAAGTAGAGCAGGACATGTTTATCAATGTCCTGTGTGTACATGAATCGCCCAAAGTGCACAGTTGCTGATGCTGACACTGAGTAACGGCGGGTTTACAAAAGTCACAGGGCACTATGAACAAAAAATGAGAAGTTCTGTTTTTTTTTCCCCCACGTCTACATTGAGTACTGGTCTCACTGTCTTTTTCTTCGTTTTTCAGTAAATCTTTTCACTTTGGCCTGCAGAACATTTCTACTTCATACTCTCACTAAAATTTTGAACTGCTTTGACACAAGGGGCTCTGGGGCTCATAAATAATTTGCTCACTGTGCAACATGTAGAGTTAGCAGGAGCAGCTTGCCAACTGGTTTGAAAAGAGCAAAGCCTTCCTTCAGTTGTTGTATGTCTGTCAATATATATACGTAAAGTATGAATTAAATACTTTGATTTTTGTAATTTCATCCTTTTAGGATCATTTTAGTTACTTTTCAGTTGGCAGTGTAGTGCAAATATTTCATAACGCTGCCGGGCACCAATTGTCGAATATAAATAGCGGATTAGATTAGCTTCCCCTAATTTTCATAAGACATTTGTGCTTTTGAAATTGTGGACCTAAAAAAATTAATAAGCGTTTTAGAAATTGTGGAACACATGTTTTAATTAGCGTTGCCCACCACTGGATTTGCATGTACTCCCCATGTATGTATGTATGTGCTTTCTATGATTATGCTAGTTTCCTCTGACTGACCAAACCATTCATTTTTAAGTTTATTAATAACTAAACTGTTCTTGTGTGAGTGAGAGAATGGAAATATGGATTTATCGCACTGTGGCCCTGTGATGGATTTACGACTTGTCCAGTATGTATCACGCCTCTCGCACAGTGACTGCTGATCATGGGCACCAATTGCTCATTCATTCAACCTTTATTTATACAGGCTAGCCTCGTTGAGTCACGGGGACTCATTTACAAGAGGGACCTGTCTCACTCACACCAAACAACCATCCACTCTCACACCTAGGGTCAATTTAGAGTTACCAATCAGCCTAACAAGCATGTTTTTTGGTCTGTGGGAGGAAACCGGAGTACCCGGAGGAAACCCACGCATGCACGGGGAGAACATGCAAACTCCACCCAGAAAGGCCCCGGACCGGGATTTGAACCGGCAACCTTCTCGCTGAGAGGCAGCAGCTCTACCAGTTGTGCCACCGTGCTGCCCTCATGACCCAGAAAGGAAAATCAAATAAAGAAAATTGGATGGATGCATAGAAAATAAAACCAAATTTTAAGTGCTTTGTGTTTGTCAGTAGGGATGTAAATGTTCAAGTTTTTGGGTGACAGTCTTGTTCACTTTTCAATCTCTTTCTTTGAACAAATCCAATTTCACTCTGCCACTGTCAATTTCAGGTGCCTTTCCTCTAGAATGCAGTGGCAGCCGATTTCTATGGAACAAACTGAAATTGGCAATTCACTCCCCTGTATCGATCCAGTCACTTCAATAGCGGGCACTCAACATGGAGAGCTGCCAACCATCTACTGTAAGTTTAAATTTATGTTCATCCATGTGTGTTTCTGTTTGTTTGTCTTTATAGACATGCATGCAACTTGACACAGTTGTGGGAATGTATATATGAATTGAATCATTCAGAATTGAAAAAGACTTCTGGACAGAAGTCTAAATGTTTTCTGCAACAAATAAAGTCCAGTTGATCCTGTATTGAACGCCTTTTTTGATTTTATCATGTCCTAGACGACTGAGAATCTTCACCAGCATATATATGAATTATTTTCTTCTAAAGGTTAAACATTCTATGATTTTATACATATGGCCTGCCAATTTTATGCCAGCGTTTTAAACTAAAATGTTACATGTTGTGGAATGAAAACATTATAGCCATTTTGGTCAAACCTGTATTTTTTTCTCACATTATTATCTGAAGTATAGTCAGAGTCAGAGAGAATTTATTGTCATTTGCACCGCATGTAGTACATGTGTTGAAAACGAGATTATGTACACAGGGTCCCAGTTACATCCAACAACAAATGCAAGAGAAAAACAATAATAACATCTAGGATTAACTAAGAGAGACATCAGCTAGTAATACACTAAGCCCTAATGTAGTAGAAAAACATCATTATAAACAGCAGCACGAACATGAGCAGATGGTCACAGATGAACGCAGCAACAAGAAACAATCATATCAGGATTTGACATGTTTTTGACCGCGTTTCGTCACGCGGTCCTCATTAGTATAGCCCCACCCCCTGCAGCTCCAGCCGTATAAATTCGCCTCGGTGGAGCCGTTCACTCGCGAATCGCAGATAGCATCAGATAGCAATAGCATAGATATTTTGTTCATTGTTAGCTAGCTAATCAATTATGCCTCGTTCGTGCATCTTCCCTGGATGTCGCAATGGTCAGGGCACCCGTACAAATCATAACATGTTTTTATACCGCGTGGTTTTATACCGAGTATCTGTAATGCCTGGATAGGTCAATGGATAAAGCGCTTGCCTTCCGTCCCAAACCCCACGGGTTCAAATCCCGCATGGTACAACTCTTTTTTTTTTTTTTTTATTCATTCCAGATTAAAAACACACAAGAAAACTATTTACAAAAACAGCGTAACTCTTGGAAAAAGTAGCTGCTGTTACAGACAGAACTCGGATAAAAACAGAGCAGGTTTACTGCTCTGCTGCCTGCCTCTCCACTGTTTATTCTTATTATTTATTTATTCATGAGTCTGACAGCCTCAGGGTAGAAGCTGTTCCTCAGTCTAGTGGTTCTACATTTGATGCTCCTCAACCTCCGTCCCGAGGGGAGTGGTGCAAAGAGTGAGTGTGCTGGGTGAGTGAGGTCTTTCATGATGCAGGTGGCTCTTTTTCTGCATCTGGAGGTGTAAATGTCTGTGATGGTGGGGAGACTGACTCCCACAGACTTCTGTGCAGCCTTCACCACTCTTTGTAGAGCTTTCCTCTCTGCAACTGTGCAGCCTCCATGCCACACGTTGATGCTGGAGCACAGGACGCTCTCCACTGCACACCTGTAGAACGAGGTGAGGACTGAGCTTCTCAGACCGGCTCGTCTCAGCCGTCTGAGGAAGTAGAGTCTCTGATGACCTTTCTTGATCAGGCTGGTGGTGTTATTGCTCCAGCTGAGGTTATCATTCAAGTGTACACCCAGGTACTTGTAGCTGGAGACCACCTCCACCGCAGATCCACCTATATACAGTGGGGTGTGGGTGTGTTTGTTCCTTCTGAAGTCCACAATCATCTCCTTTGTCTTCTTCACATTCATGTGAAGATTATTCTCTTTGCACCAGCTCTCCAGATGTTCCACCTCCTGTCTGTAGCTGGACTCATCATTGTTTGTGATGCATCCCACCACCGCTGTATCATCTGCAAACTTAACAATATGACAGCCTGGATGTGTGGCTGTACAATCATATGTGAGCAGAGTGAACAGAAGAGGGCTCAGCACACATCCCTGAGGAGAGCCAGTGCTGAGGGTGATGGTGGAGGAGGAGAAGTTGTGGATCTTCACGGACTGTGGTCTGTTTGTTAAGAAGTCTAAGACCCAGTTACAAATAGAGGGGCTTAGTCCAAGTGTGGATAGTTTGTCTATCAGAGTTTGGGGGATCATGGTGTTGAAGGCAGATGTGAAGTCCACAAAGAGCAGACGCACGTATGAGTCCTTCTGATCCAGGTGGGTGAGAGCAGTGTGGACCACGGAGGAGATGGCGTCCTCTGTTGATCGGTTCTCACGGTATGCATATTGATGAGGGTCCTCGTTGATGTTGACGGCTGTCTTGATGTGGGACATGACCAGTTTCTCAAAACATTTAGCGACTATCGGGGTGAGGGCCACCGGTCTATAGTCATTCAGACCAGTCACTGTGGAGCTTTTTGGGACTGGGATGATGGTGGCAGTCTTCAGGCAGGTGGGAACTGACTCCAGTGCAAGTGAGGTGGTGAAGATGTCAGCCAGCACCTCACAGAGCTGGTCCGCACATTCCTTCAGAACTTTCCCTGGGATGTTGTCTGGACCCGTAGCTTTATGAGGGTTGATCCTTCTGAGACTGCCTCTCACTTCTGCTGCGGTCACTTTGAGGTGCTCCTCGTCTGGTGATGAGGTGAGTCTGGTGCTAGTTGGTCTGTTTGGATCATCAAAACGTGCATAAAACTTATTGAGGGCATCAGGCAGGGATGGGTCCCTGGGGCATTGTTTGCTTTTGCCCTTGTAGTCTGTTAAGCATTTGATGCCCTGCCACATGCTCCGTGGATCATGTGAGGTGAACTGTCCCTCGATCCTCTGTGCATACGCGGCTTTGGCCTTCTTTATGCCATCATCCAGTTCTCTCCTGCACTTTCTCAACTCCTCAGTGTATTTAGACTCCTCAGTGTCTTTAGCCATTTCTGTGTAGGATTAAATTAAGTAGTTTTGACTGCCTTTTTGAACAAGATAGACTACAAAAAAAAGCTGAAGATGTACAGAAATTATTATTGTTTTAACAGTTTCACTGAAGTCTAATGGATATTGAGGCATTTTGCTAACATACAAACGTAGATAATGACAACAGTCAATGCCATGTTTTTTAACCAAATATGTCTTGCCTTCAAACTGTATGTAGGGAAAAGTAAAGGCTTCANGTTAACAGATTAAGTAACATAAAAACAAAACACAAAATCAAAAAGTAAAAGCAAGTTTTCATTACCTTTGTGGAGGGGTGCAGAGGCTGGCTGGCTGAATGACTGGAGTGGAGAGGAGGAGGAGGAGCAGGAGCAGCAGACGTCTGTGGACATGAACAGAGACAGGTGGGTTAACAGATGAAGTAACATAAAATAAAACAGAAAATCAAAATATACAGTAAATGCAACATTTCTTTACCTTTGGGGACAGGTGGAGGGGAAGGACGGAGGGATGTTTACTGGGGAGAGGGTGAGCTGGATCTGGAGCTGGATCTGGAGCTGGAGCTGGAGCTGGAGATGGAGATGTCCAATGACGGCTGGCTTGCAGCAGCAGAGGTGGATGGCTGTGCAGCAGCAGAGGTGGATGGCATTTCCTCTGCTGCTTCTGCTGCTCCAGCAGATCCTAGAGTCGCTGCAGTGGCCGTGGCTGCAGTGGCCGTGGCTGCAGTGGCCGTGGCTGCAGTGGCCGTGGCTGCAGTGGCCGTGGCTGCAGTGCCCCTTGTTACAAACTGCAGCATGCTGCTCTGCGCGGCCTCCTGTTTTTTTTCCTCTAGGATCTGCCGGTAACAAGCCAGACCGTCACGGACAGCTCGGGAGGCCCTGGCGAACCTCTCCCCATCCTCGTCCAGTGCCTCCAACTGGTCCAAGACGTGCTGCTGCTCCTTAAAGATCTTGGCCAAGACCTGCCTCGTGAAGACCTTGGCCGGAGCGGTTGGCCTTTCTTCTTGCTGCCCCTCCTCCTCTACTGACGGCCTATCCAGCTGCTGCAGGTCCGCAGTCGTAAGCTCCTCGCCTTCTTCAGCCAGCAACTCCCGAACATCTTCAGCGTCAATCTCCAATTCCAGCCTCCTACTCATCTCCACCACACTCTCAATCACACTGCTGATTGAGTCCACGGGCTCAAGTGAGGGATCAAAAAACTGTGGACAGAGCTTTTTCCACACACCGTTAAGTGTGCTCTCCCTCACCTGAAGCCAGGACTCATCAATGTGACTGAGAGCATGGCGCAGGTTGTACTTCTTCCAGAAGTCCTTTAACGTGAACTCTGGAGAGTCGTCTGTTTCCAACAAAGCACTGCGGATGACCCTCTGAAGGTAGTAGGCCTTGAAGGTCGATATCACCCCCTGGTCCATTGGCTGGATGAGACTGGTGGTATTGGGTGGCAGGTACACCACCCTCACATTTTGGTTGAGGTCAGTCAGATTTGCGGGGTGACCCGGTGCATTGTCCAACAACAACAGGATGTTAAAGCGAATGCGCTGTCGTTTGCAGTAGCGCTGTACGTCGTTGACGAAATGTTTGGTAAACCATTTTGAGAACACCTCTTGGGTAACCCAGGCCTTACGGTTGAATGCCCAATACACCGGCAGTTCGTTCTTATTCATACGTTGTAAGGCCCTGGGGTTCTCATAATGGTTTACCAACAGCGGCTTTAACTTGCAGTCACCAGCAGCATTCGCTCCGAAAAGCAACGTGATCCTGTCTTTCCCCACTTTGTGGCCCGCTGCTGTTCTTTCATCCCTGCTGATGTAGGTGCGGTCGGGCAACCTCTTCCAAAATAGACCAGTCTCATCAACATTGAACACCTGCTGCGGTGTGTATCCCCCCTCCCTTATAATGGCTGCCAGTTTTTCTGGGAATGCGGCTGCTGCCGCCGCATCACCACCTGCTGCCTCTCCTGGTGAAAAAAAACACACACAGGACAAGATTAACCACATGTTACACGTGTTAAACATTAAAGCACAGCTGAAATGTTTCACTTACCTTGGATTTTTATGCTGTGCAAATTAGCCCTTTGTCGGAACCGATTAAACCACCCCCGTGACGCATGGAAGTCGGGCACCTCCACGCCCTCCCCCATCTCTGCTTTGATATCCCGGTAAATTTTGAGGGCTTTCTCCTGCATCATCATCAAATTTAACGGGATATGCCTCTGGTTGCAGTCCTCTATCCAAAGGACTAGAAGTTGTTCATGAAAAGACAGGTGTGTTAAAACATGAACTGAATTAAAAATTAAAAATTATTATTAATAAAAGTCTTGTGACCGTGTGTTAAACATCTCAGGTAAACAAAGCACACCTGTAAACAAACATCTCAGGTAAACAAAGCACACCTGTAAACAAACATCTCAGGTAAACAAAGCACACCTGTAAACAAACATCTCAGGTAAACAAAGCACACCTGTAAACAAACATCTCAGGTAAACAAAGCACACCTGTAAACAAACATCTCAGGTAAACAAAGCACACCTGTAAACAAACATCTCAGGTAAACAAAGCACACCTGTAAACAAACATCTCAGGTAAACAAAGCACACCTGTAAACAAACATCTCAGGTAAACAAAGCACACCTGTAAACAAACATCTCAGGTAAACAAAGCACACCTGTAAACAAACATCTCAGGTAAACAAAGCACACCTGTAAACAAACATCTCAGGTAAACAAAGCACACCTGTAAACAAACATCTCAGGTAAACAAAGCACACCTGTAAACAAACATCTCAGGTAAACAAAGCACACCTGTAAACAAACATCTCAGGTAAACAAAGCACACCTGTAAACAAACATCTCAGGTAAACAAAGCACACCTGTAAACAAACATCTCAGGTAAACAAAGCACACCTGTAAACAAACATCTCAGGTAAACAAAGCACACCTGTAAACAAACATCTCAGGTAAAAAAAAAAATTAATGAAACTGTACAGTACAGTGCATACAGTATCAAAAATAATGTACTGTCCAGGTACTGTATTTCTTAAATAATTTACTATCTAAAAGACGCAATACAGTACTGTACAGTGTACTGTACAGTACTGTACGTACTGTTAATAAAAAAATAAAATTTCTTACCCATCAGACGCTCAATCTCTGTGATAACACCCGTGCGTTGCTTCGTTATCATCGTGGACCTCATGGGGGCTGCTCCTCTCACGGTAGCTAAAATGCGCTCGCGGTCAGCCTTTATGGTGCTGACTGTTGAACTGACCTAAAATAAAAAATAAAATGTCATTAACTAACAGACGCTTGCCGTGCGCTGCATGCTTACTGTATTACGGTGCTTATTACAGTACTGTACGGTGTTCATCTGCGCAGCGACTAGAAGCGCTCACGATCCGCCATTGTTCATCTGCGCAGCCACGTGTACAGTAAAACACTCGCTAACAAGCGCTCACGATCCGCCATTACGAGTCGTGCTAACGGTGGTACTGTACTCACCAGGTTCAGAGCTTTGCAGATGGAGGACGTCGACTCTCCCCTGTCCGCTCGTTTGATGATGTCCAGCTTCTGCTCCAGCGTGATGGCCTTACGCTTTTTAGGAGCGCTCGCACCACCAGCAGAAGAAGCTCCTCGCTTTGCAGACATGCTTTCAAAAAGAATGCTAATCTGTACTGTACGCTAACAAAGCTAACGAATGCTAGTTTTGCTAAAGAAGGTTGTGTAACTGTGTCTCTCAAATCGCCAAACTGTAGACCCACGCGGCCGCTTTCGCGCTGTTCGCTTATGTAGTACCAGATGAAATCACTCCGCCTTTGATTTTTGGGGGTGGGGGTACAGTAAAGTAGTGCCTATGTAACCTTCCGCTGTTGTACTTTTCCATTTGTCACGCGAAACATACCCCCCCCCCCACCCCACCCACCACAGCGTGCCCGCCTTGTGCAGTGTGCATGTCCAGTCCAAGTCCAGTGCAGGTGCATGGTTAAATCGCCCATCCCCCAACCCGAAACCAACCATCGCCCATCCCCCAACCCGAAACCAACCATCGCCCATCCCCCCGAAACCAACCCCTCCACTCCACCTCCCCCGCCCCCCCACATTCCACCTCCTGCCCCAAACTCCCCTTCGAAACATGACATTCAGCCGTCGGCACGAACACTCGGTTCTCGTAAAACAGAACAATGGTTTCTAACGGAGTTTTCTCGTAAACACGGAATTTTCATCTCGTTATTCGGAACAATGGTTTCTAACGGGGTTTTCTCGTAAACACGGAATTTTTATCTCGTTATTTGGAGCAATGATTTCTAACGGAGTTTTCTCGTAAACACGGAATTTTCATCTCGTTATTCGGAACAATGGTTTCTAACGGTAAATTCTCGTAACTCTGGAATTTTCGCTCGTATCTTGGAACAACGCTTTCTAATGTTGTTCTCTCGTAAAGTCGGAACGGCAGCTCGCAAGTCGGTAGTTTGGTTCCTGGAAGCTCTCGTAAAGCCGGACGCTCGTAGTTCAGAGCGCTCGTAAATCGGGGACTACCTGTATTGCTAAAGTATTTTTAGGCAAATATTTTGCTCAATGTGAAGCACTTGAAGAACATCTTATTGACACTCGGCTACAGCTGAATCGAATTTCAGCTTTAAGTCTGGAAAACTGCATGAGTTGGAACCATTTTTGTGTTCTTTATGGTCAGTTCTCTTCTGGAGAACTATGCATGGTAGACCATACACCAGGAGGGCCGGAGAGCATTGGTAAGTTCTGGTCATTTGGCTGTGGCGACCATCTTTGATGGGGTTTGCAAAAAGTTTAAGTCGTAGAAATCTATCAAATGAATTTTCCGTAAGTTTAAATTAAAATCTCTCCTGTGGTTCATGAGGCATTTTGCTAACAGTTAACTGTTTGTCTCAACTTTATATTTTAAACAAAGCTTTATTTGTTAGTGGCTGAGATTATGTTTGGAGTCAGTCTTTGCTACGATCACACAAATAAGATAAAGAATATTATTGATCCTGCAGGAAATGGTTGTAATTGGTCAATATCGGTAAAATTTCTGCAAGTTTAATTTGCTTGTAGATGCTTTTGCTAACAGAGGAACCCAAGAAAATCCTTATCGTTCACCTTTACGTTTTGATGTCGAGCAATGAAAAGCACCTGATTTGTATCAATATATAACACCCGGTCAATTAAAACATTTTTTAGGTCTTTCTGAGCCAAGCAGTTTTAATTTAAATAAGTTAAAAATAAGAAGTTATTAATGTAGTGTTGAAAAACCATTTTTGTTTAACTTCATTTGAATGATAGTTTATGATTTGAAAAGTAATATGTAAGTTTAGTGAAGGAGCAGCCACTTTACTCTTCTTTTGGAAAACTTTTATTATAAACAGGTTTTAATTGTGTTTTGGTTGGATGGTGTAAGCTACAGCAGAAGAGGTAGAAGATTAAAAATGTACACACCATGTGTCATGTAATGGAGGTCTGGGAGGAACAGCAAGTGTAGCAGAAACCCAGAAGAATTTACGATTTGTCTTGTTTCATCCATCCTGGTCCTCCTGACAGAAGACGGGGGGGACTGATGGAGTCCACTGGTGAGTTTCGTATGGTCCAATTAATCTCTCTGTCTTCCTGCAGCAGCCTCCAGACTCTGAGGCCAGAGCACCATAACACACAGAGGAAGACTGACGCCGATAAAGAAAAGAGGACAACTCCAGAGAGGAAGATGGCTGACAGGGAGATGGAGCCTGTGGCTGAGGCGCCTCCACTGCAGCAGGAGGAGGAGGAGGAGGAGCAGAGCTCTGTGGAGACGGTTGAACCTGATGAAGGGTCCGAGGAACCGGATGAAGTCATGAAGCCAGCCCGACCTCTGCTTTCCACGAGGTCCATGAGCACCGTGGACCCGGACGATGACTACCCCAACATGACCGTTTACAGAAAGGTAAGAGCAGGAGCTCTGATGAACTGTTTGTGCTGCAGAGGGAATTATTTGGTCTTACACAGCTTTGTTAGATACACAAAATGAGAAACGTGAGCGAATCGGAGCATCCTACAATAAGAGAGAAGTTAATTTAAAAGAGGTGGACCAACCCTGCTGGTGAACTCGAGCCTTGATTTCCAGCTGATGCATGCAGAGTCTTGTAAGCGTTTCTGTAACATCTGGCCATAGTTTTACTGTTTTCAAGTTTAGTATTGCGTTGTTGCGTACTGGAACATGTACTGTCAAATCCAGATGTTTACATACTGTATAAAAAGACACAACCAGTGTTTCCCACACAGTCTTGATCTCAGTCACAGAAAAGACCAGTCCTGTCAGGAGGGATAATAATAATAATAATAATAATAATGAATTCAATTTATAACGCACTTTTCATTAATGAAAATCTCAAAGTGCTACAAGGTGCAACAGAATTAAATGTCAATAAAACAAGTAATAAAACAATTAAAATCAATAACAGTATCAGCTAAGATCAAAAGTAGAATCATGAGGAGGTAGAGTATGCTCGGTTGAAAAGAAAGGTCTTCAAGCCGCTCTTAAAGTCAACCACAGACTGTGGGGCTCTTAGACAGTCAGGAAGAGAGTTCCACAGGCGGGGGGCAGCCACACTGAAAGCCCGGTCTCCCATGGTCCTTAATTTGGTTCTCGGAATGTGAAGGAGATTACTGTTCTGTGACCGCAGCGAACGGGTGGATGAGTATGGAATAAATAAAGTATGGGATGGACCAAATGGGCTGTGTTGTGTAGAAGTATATATACTTCTACACAACAGTGCAGGACAGCACTGTATCCTAGTTAGAAAGGTATACCTTTCTAACTAGGATACAGTGCTGTCCTGCACGAACTGTGCCCTCATTTATTCATCCACACACATTTACACATCCCTCCACCACATCTCTACAAAGATGATCTGAATCAGTCACTCTACAGAGATTAATCAGTGTTTTAGATCACATTTATACACTGATGAGAGACATATCAAAAGCAATGAGGGGTTCGGCTTGCCTCGGATTTCGACTGCACACTGGTGGAATCGAACCCCCAACTCTCTCAATGGGGAACGATCGCTCTTCCATCTCAGCCACAGCTGCCTCAAAGGCTCTGGAAGGAAATCCAAAACGTTAAGTTAAGTCAGAGTTCAGAGTCTGTCAGAGATTCTTTATTTGTCATACGTACATATGGTGGAACGAAATTGTGTACACAGGGTCCCAGTAAAAGTATAAAATGTAAAAGAAAAACAGTAGTAGTAACAACAATAATAACGATAATAATAATAATAATAATAATACCAATGATGACGATAATGATAATCATTATAATGATAATAATGATAATAATAATAATAATAATACAGTACCAATGATGATAACGATAATAATGATAATGATAATAATAACAACAACAATAACAATTATAATAATGATGATAATGATAATACCAGTGATAATAATAATGATAATAATGATAATGATCATAATAATGATAATAATGATCATATAATGATAATAATGATTGATTACGATAATAATAATGATGATAATAATAATAATACCAATGATAATAATGATAATAATACCATCGATAATGATAATAATGATGATAATAATACCAATAATAATACTAATAATAATACCAACGATAATAATAATGATAATGATAATAATACCATTGATAATGATAATAATGATATAATGATAATAACAACAATAATAATGATAATAATAATGGTAATAATATGCTGGTGAAGCGAAACGTCTTGTTTGCTACAAATAAAGTCCAGTTGTTCTGTATTGAACACCTTTTTTGATTGGTAATGATAATAATACCAATGATAATAATGATGATAATGATAATAATACCAATAATAATAATATATCATATGCATGATAATAATAATGATAATAATAATAATGATAATGATGATGATGAAATGCTACCAAATACCAAGAAAAATGGATGCCTTTTTATTTATTTATTTTTACTTTTAAGTGTAATCCTTTGGCTGACTGGTCAACCAAATAGATCATAAGTGTCAAACTCAAGGCCCGGGGGCCAAATGTGGCACTCGTTGACATCTTATCTGGCCCCCAAGATGTTATTTTAAATATAAAATACTTTTATCACTTTAATTTTTTTCAGTAATCTTTGATTATGATGTCAAAAGTGCAACATAGAACGTCAAATGAGACCAATCAAACTCTTGTTGAGGAACCTGCAACCAAGAAAAGATGGGTATTTAACTTGAGTTAATGTAGGTTCTGAATCCGGCCCTTAGTTTGTGCCCTTTTGTCCCCTTTTGTAAGTGTGTTTGACACCCCTGAAATAGATGATTACATTTTGAGTCACTAGAAGGGCGTGTCTAACTCCAACTGCTATTCAGTTAAAGTGTGTAATGCTAAAAAGATCCACCAGATGGCGCTGTGACAGCAACTGGAAGGTTCATGTTTCCCTCCAACCAGGAAGTAAAAATCCAGGACATCAAACATTTCGTGACTGTTTTGGGGTAAACTTTAAAAGGTATATGGATACTTATTTTTACATATTTTGGAGCTAAAGGCCTTACTAAATAGAATTATGACCCTTGATGCAGCACAAAAACTCAAATTATGTTTATTTATTTTCATGTGCTTGACCAAATGGTTGATTTGTCAAATCATGGTATAGGTAGCAAATTTAAGCTAATTCAGTTCAATTCAATTCAATTTATTTATACAGTGCCAAGTAACAGAAGTCCTGTCAGGACACTGAACAGAAACCAATTCACATACATAAAAAGTAAGTTAATGATATTTATCTGATAACTTGCTATAAAATCAACCTACTCAAAACATCTAGTTCAGGGGTCTGCAACCTTTAGGATCAAAAGAGCCATTTCTGTCCCTTCGTTCACTAAATTAAATGTGTCGAGAGCCGCAAAACCTGCTACAATTGTCATTATCAATGGGCCACTTTAAAGACCGTGTAAAGTGAATTTCAATATTTTCTTCAATAAACATTATAAATGTCATAATTGTAATCTTGTAAATGAGTAAAAAGTCTCAAAATTGTAGCTCAATTAATTTTGGAGTTATAGATCAAACTTTGTTTAAAGATATGTCTGTTTCAGGATTTTTTAGGCGTGGTTTAAATGTGACCGAGTTTCGTCACGCGGTCTAAAGCCCCACCCCCTGCAGCTCCAGCCGTATAAATTAGTTTTTCGCCTCGGTGGATCCGTTCACTCGCGAATCGCAGATAGCATCAGATAGCAATAGCATAGATATTTTGTTCATTGTTAGCTAGCTAATCAATTATGCCTCGTTCCTGCATCTTCCCTGGATGTCGCAATGGTCAGGGCACCCGCTACTGACCGTCTCCCTCCAGGACACCGCCGCCGCCTTTCCTGCACCTGACGACGGGATAATGTCGCGTCCAAACTTAGTAAGTTGCCGTTTGTGCTTATTATTTTAAATAGTGTTGACAATTTAGTGCACAGTAACTACCGAATATAATAAATGTACAAATCATAACGTGTTTTTATACCGCGTGGTTTTATACCGAGTCTCTGTAATAGGTGTTTCTTTTCTTTCTTTCTTTCTTTCTTTCTTTCTTTCTTTCTTTCTTTCTTTCTTTCTTTCTTTCTTTCTTTCTTTCTTTCTTTCTTTCTTTCTTTCTTTCTTTCTTTCTTTCTTTCTTTTTCTTCTTTTTTTTATTGCTAAGCCTGTGCCCTACAAGTTCACAAGCTCCTTTTTTGCTAAGAAAATGCGACAGGTCCATTGCATACTTAGTTATCAACGTGATTACTCTTTATTTTAATCACCAACACAGACCCCGCATGCGATGTGACCGGGTCGGACCGGGTGCAGCGAGTCCGCTCATCTTCTAAAATAGCGCTTATTATTAAACACATAACAGCGGAGTTATGAATTATAGTTGTGTCCTCAACTTTAAAAACAAAACCAGAGTTGTTAGTGCACTAAAAACAGCGTAACTCTTGGAAAAATGAGCTGCTGTTGCAGCCAGAACTCAGATAAAAACAGAGCAGGTTTACTGGATCTCTGCTGCACCTGTCTGCCTCTCCACACAGTCAGCTCAGGGGGCAGGACACAGGCGCAGTACTGCGCTGAAACCACGCCCACGCGCTGACACGCCCCCAGCGTTTCAGACCAGGGCACAATAGCCTATATGCCACGGACTTCCGTTCCAGCACCTCGGCAGTCATTACACAGTCGGCGCACTTCCGGTTAGCGGGAAAGACACGAACATAAGTGACTAAATACAATTAATAAAACATCAGCATACACACCAATAACAACTCTATACACATATAAAACCATATAAAATAATGGCGACGTTCCCCCTACGGATAGCCGCGATAAATGTTCGCCGAAACCCCCCCGCGGAACAGCTGTTCCCACCGGTGGGCGGACACAACGGTACTCACGTGTAGTGCCGGTAGCGCGCGGCCGCTTCCCGTTTCGGCTCGTTGTCATGGTTTGCTACTAGGAGCTAACGCTAACAACAACGGAGGTGGATGGGAACCGGAAGTGGCGGGTAGGTGTTGCATTTTGCCGGAAGTACGTCACGCCCCCCCGTGGCATATAGGCTATTGTTTTTTCATTATTTTTTAGACTTAATTTTATAAGGTAAACAATGTTTTTAATCAGTCAGATTTATATGGGTGATTAAAGGTTCAGTATGCAGTTTCTGTAGAACTGCAGCACTTAGAAATATTTTCAACAGGCAAAGCATTCTGATCCCTCCCCCTCAGAGCCATATGTGGCTCTGCCCCCTTGTGGTCTGTTGAATTTCAAATTCAAGCTCTGTTTTTATTGGCTGATTCAAATTCAAGCTCTGTTTTTATTGGCTGGTTACAAACTCTGTTTTTATTGGCTGGAAAATGGCGGGTCACCTTTTCTTTTTAGAAATGCTTATTTACCACCTGGAGAAGCAAGGGGACAATATTTTTTTTATTTTTTTTCAGAGATTACCTGGCTAACATCAGTCTGTCAGGAGGTAGTGACAGAGTGAAGAAATATGTTCATAAAAAAAGCTACATACTGAAGCTTTAATAACACATATTTATGCCGTGTGACAAACTCAAAACACAAATTTAATTTTACTTTACACGGTCTTTAAGTTTCTGGCCAGTAGGTGTGAAATTATAAAACTAAAAACATCCAACGATTGTTAACATTTATTGATATTTTTACTAGGGGTGCACCGATTTCAATTTTCTGGCCGATCACCGATTACCGATTTTTAGAAAGTCTGACCTGCCGATTCCGATTTTGGCCGATACCGATTTTCAGGTGTTAAAAAATCAAAATGCACCCTAAATTTTCAGGATTTTCCAACCTGTGTTGATGCAGATAAAATCGGAAGATAAAATCGGCTTCTCATATAAAGATCGGCCGATCACCGATCTCCCCAAATTAAGGAAATCGGAGCCGATCGATCGGCCGGCCGATTTATCGGTGCATCCCTAATTTTTACATTTTGAGACAAAAGAAACGATGGGATTCCATCCATCCATCCATCCATCCATCCATCCATCCATCATCTTCACTCGCTTCTTACTTTTCAGGTTGTAGGGGGTCATTGGTGCCAATATCCAGGTTGCAAGTCTATCACAGAAGACTGGATTCTTGTAAAAAAAAAACAAAAAAAACAACATTATTTTGCCAATTTTTATAAAACTAAAACAATGAACTGTTTAGGCTTATGCATTTTTTTTATTGTGGAGAAAGTGAGTATCCTAGAAGAAATAAAGCATGAAGTTAAAGGGAGTATAATTTATTCTATGTACTAGTATCCACATATTTGCAAATTAAATTACAGGGAAACTGCTAAAACTACTTTTTTGTTTTGGGTACAGTATAACATCCTATAAAATTCAGTTTATGTTAGTTTTGGTCAAAACTTGCAAAAGCAGCTGCGGACGGGCCAAAGAGCCACATGTGGCTCCAGAGCCGCAGCTTGCAGACCCCTGATCTAGTTGATCTACTTTTGTAAATATGACGTTTTGCGGAAGTGCGCTGATTTTTAGGGGCGTGTCCCAGAGAAAAAACTACCATAACTTGGAATGAAATTTTAATATATTTATAATTTATTTTGCAAAAACGAACAGAGCTGAATGATAAAAGATATATATGTTGTGACAAATATGCAAATTTCCAACATCATGTCACAATACCTTTAAGTGTTGGTACATCCTGAATATGCTGAAGGGAATTCCTACTCATTTTTGTTGCTTTATAAGTTTAATTAAGTTACTATAATTAACACTGAGAAAAACCTGTAGAAATAATACTATTTTAATGAAATAAGATTATCTGGTGTTCTTGTATTACTAGCTCTGGTAGAAGTTGTTAATTATGATTTAATCTTTTTAGCAAGTTTCACATAATGGACACTAAAGTGTTGAGCATGGTATGTCATGGGCATGTTAATAGAAAAAAATAATTGATTGTTGTTACTGGTCACCCAAGGAAATAAGAATAATGAGATCCCC
>JBBPBX010000436.1:27172-54857 GCA_038048925.1 Garcialebias charrua | reverse complement strand
GCGCTCACAACATAAAAGACCAGCAAGACTAATTTCCAGCAAGACTAATTTACTAATAATTTGTATACAACTGTCAGCAAGAAGCAGCTATATGAAAGACAAAGCTAAACTATTTAAAGGCATGGTGCCTGATTTTACGTGAAATACAATACAGGTGGTCCTCGACTTACGGCAATCTGGACTTACGAACAAAGTTACGAATGCACTGTACAGTAAATACAGTACTGTACAGGTATGTGTTTATAGATGAATGTGTGGTGTAATGTGTTAGCTAACTGTTTGTAAATAAAGTTCTGTGCATGTTTATGGACCAGTATGTGCGCTTGTTCAGTCTCATGTCGATAAACGGGTGTGCGGCGCAGCATTTAGCATGCAGTTTCCGTCTTACGGCAAAAATCCAGACTTACGAACGCCACGTGTAATGAGTTCCGACTTACGTCAAATTCGGGTTACGAACGGTGCGTTGGAACGGAACTCGTTTCGTAAGTCGAGGACTACCTGTAGTCAATGGTCAAAAGTGATCCTGGTTAAATAAAGTTTAATAATAATAATGATTTCTGAAAGCCTTCCTCTGCGTGTTTTGGTTCCACCCCCTGTACATCAACTGGTTAATTTTCCTGTCAATAACAAACTCTGGCTCTGATTCAGCTTAGCCTTCTCTCCTGACAGTGAAGTCCTAACCAGTGAGAGTCAACATTATCCTGCCTAAAGACAAAATAATTAAAAGAATCTGACTGGATAATTGCATTTTCATTCATTAAAGTTTCTTGCCAAACTGCAAAGTTTACATAGGATGAGAGAAATTGGCAAGAAATAAACTGCATTGAAAACACGTTTTATATAAAATAATAGACATTTTAATGTAACATTTTACATGTGCTGAATTTATGGGCCTTCTCTGAAGGCGTTGAAGGCACTGAAGGTTTACCACTAGATGCCTTTGTCCTACAGAGAGTATGATTCCACACAGGTGAAGTTAGAAAGGTTAACAATTTCTTTGTCTTCCTCACTATTCTATGGGTTTCTCTGACTACAGTTGTAACAATGTTCTTTTTTGCAGCACACATCTGTCAAACTCAAGAGCCGTGGGCAAATTATGGTCCCCCAAGATGACAATTTAAATGTAAAATATTGTAAATCTTCTATTTTTTTTAAACTGATAAATACATAATTTAGTATACCATACCATACCAATTTATTTATAGAGCTCTTAAAGCAGCAACTAGGCCAACCATAGTGCTGTGCAGTAGAAACAAACAAGCACAGCGGACAGGAAAACGTACAATAAAAATATAGATACAAATAGCAGCAGATAATAACTAGATGGCTAACACTGTAGGATACAGACAGGATCAAAACAAATCTCTTGCCAGCTGGATAACTTTGAAGACAGAAAAAATGGCTGGATCATTCTATAATTATTGATTCTGACGTGGAAAGAACAAGAACGTCAAATGAGACAGATCATACTCTTTTTTTGATGAACCTGTAACCATGAAACGATATTGGGTATCTGACTCAAGTCAACGTGTCAGCTGAAAGTGGCGCATGGCTCGGACAATGGTTTGAAATTTGAGCTCCTTTTGGTGACTGAGTTCAACACTGCTTTTGTTTTTTACAGAACCGTTGCTTCAAAAATAACTACCGTAGCTTTATTTACAGTGATCAAAACTAAATTGTTAAAATATATATGAAGTAGCGTAATGTGTATTGTATTAGTTAGAAAATTAGAAAGAATTATTCGTTCTGTTACTGGAAGATTAATATTGTTTGAACTGATTGTTTGAAACAAGGGGCAGAGATAATACAATTTTTTTCTTCTTTTTGCTACCTTTTATTTTTTATATATTTTGTACGTTATCATTTATGGGATTGTCTTGTTGTGTATTTTTTGTAAAAAAAAAAAAAAAAGAACCTATTTAATAAACATAAACAATGTCAGGAATCCACTTAGGTCTTAGCCGCACTCAGATTAACTTGTCAACTTTTTCTGTAATCTGGTTACAGTATAAGGCTAGCCGAGATGTTTACAGCTTCTTTTGGTGGTTTGTTTGGGAAAATTATGAACTATCCCTTTTAAATCATTTATTTATTTTCATAGATGTTCCTAAAGTTTTAACTCTTGTCGTATACAGTATACTGTCTTATGTCATTACCCAATTATTGAATTATTGATCGACCTCATCACTCTCATTGAATTCAGTTGTTTTCTAAATGACAGGGTTCTACATACTGTATAGGACTTGCAAAGGCTCGTGTCTGGAAGTGAATATTCTTTCACTAGTTTGTGTTTTCCCTTGTCAGCATTCATCACACGTGCACACATGCGTGCACATGCACACACTGAAAATTACGGTGGGGAAGTTCAATGTCGTTGACGAGAGCTGAGTGTCGACCCAAACCGTCCAGCATGAATTCAGATCCGTCAGCCGGCTCCTGCTTCGACCGCTCTGTGTGAGAGATGAGGAAGGATAGTGAGATGCAGGGTGTTTGTATACACAGCACTTAGTGTGTGAGAGAGATTTTTGGCATATTGGACCCTTTTTATTTTTATTCTTTAGCAGGTCTTCTAACAATAGCAGCTGTTGGATAGTGTTTTTCCTGTATCCCCCTATGGGCTGATGGAACCTGTGCTGGCAGAGTGAAGGTTTGGATGCTCCCCCTGTGAGTGGCATACAAACTTGATTTGTCTATTTTAACTCTGCCATGCTTTAAAGGTTGGCTGACATGATTTTTGAACTTTGCATAAATTCGCACAACATATATATCTTTTATCATTCAACTATGTTCGTTGTTACAAACAAAATGATAATTTAATGAAAATTTGTTTAAAAAGTGAGTTTAAAATTTGCGCTGTGTATCTTCACGGGACATCCGTGTACTTCCGCTTGCTAATTTTGTGACGTCAGCGCAGGAATGTCTCCTAGAACGCCCCTTTAAATAACAATAGCGCACATTATAGAAACCGACGAATTTAGCAATCTAAGTTTAGATTTGAGCGATTTGTCTTCAGTTTGGGAAGCAGAAGTTAGTTCAGGGGGTTGAACAAGAAACAGCAGGTTCTGCCTTACCGTTCAGGTGCGAGGGGGGCTCTCGGGTGGAGCGAGGGGGGCAGCTTTGTTTGTTTTGTCCAGTCTTGACGAAGTATTTCATCTTTCGGGAAAGTGAAAACGCTCACTTGTTCACTGATGATATTAGAACACCCAAATGCGACCCAACGTAACAGCATTTTTCAAGTTATACAAAAAAATAAATAGGCGAACGTGCAGAAAAGGAATCTGCGTTCTATACGCAGCTGCAGACTGAAATTCCTGCGCTGACGTCACAAAATTAGCAAGCGAAAGTACCCGATGTCCCGTGAAGAAACACAGCGCAAATTTTAAACTCACTTTTAAATGCATTTTCATTCAATTATCATTTTGTTTGCAACAATGAACATAGTTGAATGATAAAAGATATAAATGTTGTGCCAATTTATGCAAAGTTCAAAAATCATGTCAGCCCACCTTTAAATGCACATTCAGTCCATTGTGGAGCAAAATGTCATCGCTAGGATAAGAAATTGATGACTTGTCCATTTGAAATGTATGGAAATGTAACGTTTTGTCAACTTTCTCAAGATGGACATGCTTTATCTTTTTAAAGTTGAGTTTGTTAAAAGAAAACTGTGGTGTCCATCTTGAATTAGATCAACTCTAAAAGTTAATCGGTTGTGGAAGATTTATGTTTGGACCATTTAATGAAATCGAAGGATTTACTGCCTATAAAGTTATTAACAGTCGACGGACACGCACGCAACTGGATAAAGGGGCAGAAGATCCGAGCTGAGGGGGTGTTTGTCCTTTCATGGCCATCAAAGCGCATTAAATCCCTGTTTCTGCCTGCATTCTGCATTATTCAGACACAGACCCTGCTCTGACATATCTGCTTTAAGATCTCACCTGTTTGGGTCGTCGGCCGCGTGCATCCGCTGAGTGCAGCGCGGCTGAACGTCCATTTGGGCGATGGATCAGTACCGGTAGTCCCATCTGAATCTTAACCGAACTTTATTTGACGTCTTTCAAAGCCAGTCAGATCGCGGTCAAATGGCTGTATGGAAAGCCATGTTTTCAAATAATTGAATTGTCAGCTGCGTGCGTGCGCTGATGCAATCAAAAGCTCGACACCGACCAGGCCCGCTCATCCAGCACATTATCAGGGCCTGGCCCAAATTCGGGTTGGGCTGGGCTTCGGGTCCGGGTTAGAAATGACAGCTCTACCACAGACCACAGAGCTACTATGTGGAGTGGAGAGCTGCTGTCTAGGGCGTCTGGGAGAGCAGTTAGTGAGGTTAGGGGCCTTGCTCAAAGGCCCAGAGTGGGGTAAATGAGGGTGGAGGCAAGTATGGGTGTTTCACCTTTTCCCCCCACATTTTGATATAGTCTTTCTGAGGAGTCCAACCGGAAACCTTCAGATCACAGGAAGGAATCACACCTTCTCTAACCTCTGCACCACCACTCCCCATTTGAGAAACTGCTTTAATATTCTTACAATTATGTCTTTAAGCTTTTGTGCTCATTTAGGACCAGAAATTTTCAGTTAAGTATGAAACTTAACTCCAAACTCCAAAAAGTGGAAGAGTTTAAATATCTGGGTGTCATTTTAGATTCCCACCTTAACTTTGAGGCTCACATTAGGAAAAGTGTTTAAAACCATTAAGACAAATATAAATTGTTTTCGTCTTATAAGATCTTGTTTATGTGGAAAATCTGCTCAATTGTACCTACATGCCATGATTATGTCTCATTTCTCATACTGTGTCACTGTCTGGAGCCACGCAACTCAATCGGCTTTAAAACCTATGAGGATGTTGTACTCACAAGCACTGAAAGTTCTAGACCAAAAACCATTGAAGTGGCACCACTGTAAAATACTTGATAAATATAACCTATTAAGCTTTGACAATTTTTTAAAATTTTCTTGTTTAAAATTAACTTTTAAATGTATTAATGGTCTTGTCCCTGAGCTGGTGAGCAGAATGATTTTAAAAGTCAGCAGCTCAGGAGTTGCAACAAGAGGTGCAGTTGATGGAGACTGTAAACCTACAAAATACAAAACCTCATTTGGTCAATGCTCCTTCTCATTTAAAGGTCCCAATATCTGGAACAGTTTGCCATCAGCAATAAAAACATTAACTGATCTAAAACCTTTGTACAAGACAACGGTTGCTTCGTTTTTAACATGTAACATTGTTTATTGTGCTGTCCTTGATCAAATAAACTTGAATGAATGAATGAAAACCCTGTTCATGTTTATTAGAGAGTCAGAGTCAGAGTCAGAGAGAATTTATTGTCATTTGCACCGCATGTAGTACATGTGTTGAAAACGAGATTATGTACACAGGGTCCCAGTTACATCCAACAACAAATGCAAGAGAAAAACAATAATAACATCTAGGATTAACTAAGAGAGACATCACATCAGCTAGTAATACACTAAGCCCTAATGTAGTAGAAAAACATCATTATAAACAGCAGCACGAACATGAGCAGATGGTCACAGATGAACGCAGCAACAAGAAACAGATCAGTACAGTATCAGTATGATGTGACATTTTGCAGTGTTTATTCTTATTATTTATTTATTCATGAGTCTGACAGCCTCAGGGTAGAAGCTGTTTCTCAGTCTAGTGGTTCTACATTTGATGCTCCTCAACCTCCGTCCCGAGGGGAGTGGTGCAAAGAGTGAGTGTGCTGGGTGAGTGAGGTCTTTCATGATGCAGGTGGCTCTTTTTCTGCATCTGGAGGTGTAAATGTCTGTGATGGTGGGGAGACTGACTCCCACAGACTTCTGTGCAGCCTTCACCACTCTCTGCAGAGCTTTTCTCTCTGCAACTGTGCAGCCTCCATGCCACACGTTGATGCTGGAGCACAGGACGCTCTCCACTGCACACCTGTAGAACGAGGTGAGGACTGGGCTTCTCAGACCGGCTCGTCTCAGCCGTCTGAGGAAGTAGAGTCTCTGATGACCTTTCTTGATCAGGCTGGTGGTGTTATTGCTCCAGCTGAGGTTATCATTCAAGTGTACACCCAGGTATTTGTAGCTGGAGACCACCTCCACCGCAGATCCACCTATATACAGTGGGGTGTGGGTGTGTTTGTTCCTTCTGAAGTCCACAATCATCTCCTTCGTCTTCTTCACATTCATGTGAAGGTTGTTCTCTTTGCACCAGCTCTCCAGATGTTCCACCTCCTGTCTGTAGCTGGATTCATCATTATCTGTGATGCATCCCACCACAGCTGTATCATCTGCAAACTTAACAATATGACAGCCTGGATGTGTGGCTATACAATCATATGTGAGCAGAGTGAACAGAAGAGGGCTCAGCACACATCCCTGAGGAGAGCCAGTGCTGAGGGTGATGGTGGAGGAGGAGAAGTTGTGGATCTTCACGGACTGTGGTCTGTCTGTTAAGAAGTCTAAGACCCAGTTACAAATAGAGGGGCTTAGTCCAAGTGTGGATAGTTTGTCTATCAGAGTTTGGGGGATCATGGTGTTGAAGGCAGATGTGAAGTCCACAAAGAGCAGACGCACGTAGGCTATTAGGCTATTTAACATGTCAGAAATCTTTATTGGTAGACTAAAACATGAATCAAAGCTCGCATAAGCTTTCTGATGGACTCTGTCCAGGAAGATCCTTCAGCTCATCAGCTTAAAAGTCAAAGAATCATTAATAAAACTTTTTTATTTTTTCTAAAAAAGCTAAGTCTGGTCCTCTGGACATTCAAAAAATAAAACAAAACAAAGCAAAAAAAATGTAGAAACGTTTCGTCTTTCGTCCGAAAGACTTCCTCAGTCTGAGTTGCTGTGTTCAGCTCAGTCTTATAAATAGCACCCTCCCACAGTGTTGCACAACCAGTTGGCTGATGACAGCCTGAAACCAGTTGCTCACATGATCAAGGAGGGCCATCAGCCTAACAATGGATCATTAGCACCCTGATGGTTGTTTGCTATTCACAGAGGGCTGAGTGATACTAGCAATAACAGCATTGTAAGAGGGGGACAGTTGAACCCGGAGGCCTCCACCCCTGTTTAATGATGGACGGTTTCTTTTCACAAAGATGGCCTCCTTTACTCCTCTCTCAAACCATCGTTCCTCTCTATCAAGGATGTGAACATCTTCATCCTTGAAAGAGTGACCGCTGGCGTGGAGATGAGTGTAGACTGCAGAGTCCTGACCTGATGATGTTGATCTTCTGTGCTGGGCCATCCTTTTGGCCAGTGGCTGTTTAGTTTCCCCGATATAAGACTGATCACAGCCCTCCTGACACTGAACAGCATACACAATATTACTCTGTTTGTGCCGGGGGACTGGATCTTTGGGATGAACCAGTCTTTGCCGTAATGTATTTTGGGGTTTAAAAGCCACTGGGACGTTGTGTTTAGAGAATAAACGTCTCAATGTCTCTGAAACTCCCGCAACATACGGAATGACCACTGGTCTGGGTCTGGGTTCCTTCTTTTCACCTGATGGCTGGCTGGAGTCCTGTTTGGGTTTCTTCTCTGCTTTCAGGAAGGCCCAGTTAGGATATCCACATTTCCCTAGAGCCTGTTTTGTGTGTGATTTCTCCTTCTGTCTGGCTCCTAAGTTAGTGGGGACGCTGTCTGCTCTGTGATACAGAGTCCTGATGACTCCTAACTTGTGCTCCAGAGGGTGATGGGAGTCGAACTGTAAATACTGGTCTGTGTGGGTGGGTTTGCGGTACACATCAGTTTGCAAATTTCCTCTATCAGAAACTGAGACCTCACAGTCCAAGAAAGCCAACCTGCCATTTTTTACATCTTCTCGTGTGAACTTGATATATTTATCCACAGAGTTGATGTGATCAGTGAAATGTTGGACTTCCTGAGATTTAATTTTAACCCAGGTGTCATCAACATACCTGAACCAATGACTTGGTGGTCTCCCTGAAAAGGAAGTCAAGGCTTTCTTTTCTACCTCCTCCATGTACAGGTTGGCAACAATAGGAGAAACTGGCGACCCCATAGCACACCCATGTTTCTGCCTATAATATTGCTCCCCATATGTGAAGTAGGTTGACTGCAGGCACAGTTTCAAGAGTTGACACAGTTGCTCTGTGGAAAGTGTGGTCCTGCTGTTCAGAGTGGTGTCTGATTTTAACCTTAAACAGACCACCTCTACTGCTTCATCAACAGGGATGCACGTAAAGAGTGATGTGACATCAAAAGAGACCATTGTTTCATCAGTCTCCATGATGACACCCTTCACCTTCTCCACAAAGTCCATGGTGTTCTGTATGTGGTGTTCTGAGCTGCCAACTAAAGGGATGAGTACAGATGCCAGATATTTGGAAACATTGTAAGTGACCGAGTTAATCATGCTAACAATTGGTCTTAAAGGTACACCTTGTTTGTGGATTTTGGGTAAACCATACAGACTGGGTGTGGCCTCCCCTGGGTACAGTCTGTGGTACAGAATACTGTCAATAGCCTTGTCCTGCTTTAAAATTTTCAGGCAATCTATCAACTTCTTCTTGTAACCACTTCCTGGATCTCTTTTCAGCGGTTCATAAGTGGTTACGTCACTAAGGAGTGACATAACTTTCTCATGATAGTCTTTCTGGTTCAAAATCACTGTGCACCTTCCTTTGTCTGCTGGGAGAATTATGATGTTTTTGTCCTTGCTAAGAGTGTTGAGTGCATCTTTCTCTTCTCTACTGATGTTGGAAGGTGGTGGTTTAGCATTACTGAGACAGGCTGAAACTTTGACTCTGAGTTGTTCTGCTTCAAACTCTCTAATTTTGTTGTTACGGATGGCTGACTCAGTGGCTGTGATCATCTCTACTAGAGGAATTCTACTTGGTGCCACTGCAAAGTTTAGTCCCCTGGCAAGAATCTCTGTCTCTGGCTGGGTGAGCTGTCTGTCAGATAAATTCTTCACCCACGTCTCTGTCTCCCTGGCATGTAGCTGTGTAGTGAAGTGTTGCCTTACACTGAACGTGTTGTTATTGGAATTGTGATGGTGTTGACGAGTTATCAGTAAGTTAAATTTGTTTTGCTGTCGAGTCTTGGACCTGGCATGCTGTGCTAAGCGTGCCTGATCTGTACAGTCCATCACTTGCTGAAGTGTGGTCTGATCTAGGCACGTCTCACTTCAACCGTCCATCATTAAACAGGGGTGGAGGCCTCCGGGTTCAACTGTCCCCCTCTTACAATGCTGTTATTGCTAGTATCACTCAGCCCTCTGTGAATAGCAAACAACCATCAGGGTGCTAATGATCCATTGTTAGGCTGATGGCCCTCCTTGATCATGTGAGCAACTGGTTTCAGGCTGTCATCAGCCAACTGGTTGTGCAACACTGTGGGAGGGTGCTATTTATAAGACTGAGCTGAACACAGCAACTCAGACTGAGGAAGTCTTTCGGACGAAAGACGAAACGTTTCTACATTTTTTTTTGCTTTGTTTTGTTTTATTTTTTGAATGTCCAGAGGACCAGACTTAGCTTTTTTAGATTTTTCTACCTGGATTATTGAGCATGCATCAGAGTATTTTTTTTATTTTTTATTATTGTATCACATTGCTGTCAGTATTGATGGGGAAAATGTTACCCTTTATTTAGACGGAAAATGTCCGCTTATGGATTTAATTTAAAACAAAAAAGAAAAAAATATTTAAAAATCCTAAATAAAATGAAACCACACACAAATACCCCCTGTAGGTGTTTTCGCTCATCTCGTGCATGAGAACTCTCGTCGTCACACTCATGCCTGGTTGCGTCCTGCTCGTCATTTACAAGATGACGCAGCTCATGTAATCACAGTGCAGCCGCCTGCAGGTATCGAGTTCACAACAGAGCAAGTAGAAACCAGCAGCCTAATCAAATCTAATTGACGGGGGGGGTCTAATGGGAGTTTAAACTGCAGATTTTAGGTTGACGAGATGATCGCTCATCACTTTTCTTTTCTGCCATCTTGGTGTGAATGCTTGCAGCAATTTTACTAATGCATTCCTGAAATGAAGACGAAAGTGATTCTTAGACACAGATGACACTTTTTCTTGTGAAAATTCTGACATTTGTGCTGCTATTACGCTCGAAGCAGCATCATTTTCACTTAAATAGCCCTGTCACAACGTCATTAACTATAATTTGCATTAGAAACTACATATTGTGTAAAAATAAAACACTTTAGGCCAAATATGCACATTAAATATAAAGAACTGGATGTAGCAAACATGTTTTAAAAGTAGTTTTGAGTATTTAACATGAAGTTTTATACAGTATTGTTGCTTTTTTGAAAACCAGTTTAACTAAAGGCCTAGCAGTCCTTCTCTCACTTGTTGTCTTTTTATGACATTTTAATACACCTTAACTGTAAAGATGTCCTCCTTCTATCATCTGACATAAACTCAAAATTATATTTATATTTAATCAATCAATCAATATACTTTATTGATCCCAAAGGGAAATTTTATTTGTATTTCAGTACATCCGTCAAGAAAAGAAAACAACAGACATAGGCGGACAGATGTCTGAGGCTGCATCCGCAGAGAGCAATGCCACCTTTTTATTTGATAAGGAAAGTGAAAAACATGAGGAAAGGAAGGAGGCATATAAAGTCTCTTGCACTGACACAGTGTAGGATAGCAAAAAAAAAAAAAAAACTCAGCACAGACAAAGCAAGCATAAATAAGCATAATACAGTATATATGTGTGTGAGCACAGCTGCCAGGTGAGTGACGCAGCCACTTGATGCCTTCACATCTCCTAGGTTGCTGCACCAGGGGAGGCAATGAGGGAGCTCGGCGAAGGCATGAGATTGAGGGGAAGTCATTGCACAGAGAACCACCCCTGTCATAGTCCTGATAAGAGGCATAGGCGTAGATCCTGGGGGTTCGGGGGGGTCCGGACCCCCCCAATCTTGGGGAAATATAGATCTGTCCCCCCCCCCAATAGTTCAATAAAGGAAACCGTGTCTTTAAACAATATTCATTCATTCATTCAACCTTTATTTAGTCAGGTAAATCTTTTGAACCTCATGGGCTCATTTACGAAAGCGACCTGCTAAAACTAAAGAACAATGAACAGCAATGGTAGAATTTTGCAGCAATGGTAGAATTTCACAGCAATGGTAGAATTTAGAAATAAATATAAAAAGGCAAAAAAAGAGAGAAATCCGCCATTATTCTAAGAAAAAAAAGGAAATATTGCCCCCCCCCCCCTTCTGTGCTGTGCTCACACACATATATATTATGCTTATTTATGCTTGCTTTGTCTGTACTGTGCTATTCAGTGATCGTAATCAGCGTTATTTACATAGCACCCGATGCTAATGCTAACGACGCCCAGAGAGAGATTCACGACTTACTCACCTCGCTGGAATGTAAATATCCTGAGGGGCTTTTCATTGTTTGCGGGGACGTCAATCACGTGGATCTCCAGGTGTCCCTCCCAGCCTTCAATAAGAACGTCTTCGCAGCCACGAGAGGAGATAAAACACTCGACCAAGTCTTCACAAATGTAAAGGGGGCATACACAGCGAAGACACGCCCAGCGCTCGGATCTTCCGATCACGACTCTCTGATTCTGGCGCCAAGAGAACTCCCTCCACTCAGGCGCCGGAAGCCGGAACAAAGAGAAATAACAATCTGGCCTCAAGATAGTTCCCCCATGTTGAGAGACTGTTTTGAGAGGACAAACTGGTCTGTTTTCAGAGAAGCAGCCACTGATGGTAGTTCAGTGGACATGGAATTGTACGCTTCCTCAGTCCTGGGTTACATCAGTACATGCTCTGAAAATGTATCCATAAAAAAATATGTGAAATCCTACCCGAACCGGAAACCCTGGTTAAATAAAGAAGTTCACGCCTTGCTAGCAGCCAGAGACACTGCATTCAAGTCAGGAGATAAAGTGGAACTGAGAAAGAGCAGGAATGAACTGAAGGATGGCATTAAGAAGGCCAAGGCCACGTATGCACAGAGGATCGAGGGACAGTTCACCTCACAAGACCCACGGAGCATGTGGAAGGGTATTAAATGCATAACAGATTACAAAGGCAAAAACAAACAATGCCCCAGGGACCCATCTCTGCCTGATGCCCTCAATAAGTTTTATGCACGTTTTGATGATCCAAACAGACCTGCTAGCACCAGACTCACCTCATCACCAGATGAAGAGCATCTCAGGGTGTCCGCAGCAGAAGTGAGAGGCAGTCTCAGAAAGATTAATCCTCATAAAGCAACCGGACCAGACAACATCCCAGGGAAAGTTCTGAAGGAATGTGCGGACCAGCTCTGTGAGGTGCTGGCTGACATCTTCACCACCTCACTTGCACTGGAGTCAGTTCCCACCTGCCTGAAGACCGCGACCATCATCCCAGTCCCAAAGAGCTCCACAGTGACTGGTCTGAATGACTATAGACCGTGGCCCTCACCCCGATAGTCGCTAAATGTTTTGAGAAACTGGTCATGTCCCACATCAAGGCAACCGTCAACATCAATGAGGACCCTCATCAATACGCATACCGTGAGAACCGATCAACAGAGGACGCCATTTCTTCCGTGGTCCACACTGCTCTCACCCACCTGGATCAGAAGGACTCATACGTGCGTCTGCTCTTTGTGGACTTCACATCTGCCTTCAACACCATGATCCCCCAAACTCTGATAGACAAACTATCTACACTTGGACTAAGCCCCTCTATTTGTAACTGGGTACTAGACTTCTTAACAGACAGACCACAGTCCGTGAAGATCCACAACTTCTCCTCCTCCACCATAACCCTCAGCACTGGCTCTCCTCAGGGATGTGTGCTGAGCCCCCTTCTGTTCACTCTGCTCACATATGATTGTACAGCCACACTTCCAGGCTGTCATATTGTTAAGTTTGCAGATGATACAGCGGTGGTGGGATGCATCACAAACAATGATGAGTCCAGCTACAGACAGGAGGTGGAACATCTGGAGAGCTGGTGCAAAGAGAACAATCTTCACATGAATGTGAAGAAGACAAAGGAGATGATTGTGGACTTCAGAAGGAACAAACACACCCATGCCCCACTGATAATAGGTGGGTCTGCAGTGGAAGTGGTCTCCAGCTACAAATACCTGGGTGTACACTGAATGATAACCTCAGCTGGAGCAACAACACCACCAGCCTGATCAAGAAAGGTCATCAGAGACTCTACTTCCTCAGACGGCTGAGACGAGCCGGTCTGAGCAGCCCAGTTCTCACCTCGTTCTACAGGTGTGCAGTGGAGAGCATCCTGTGCTCCAGCATCAACGTGTGGCATGGAGGCTGCACAGTTGAAGAAAGAAAAGCTCTGCAGAGAGTGGTGAAGGCTGCACAGAAGTCTGTTGGAGTCAGTCTCCCCACCATCACAGACATTTACACCTCTAGATGCAGGAAAAGAGCCACCTGTATCATGAAAGACCTCACTCATCCAGCACACTCACTCTTTGCCCCACTCCCCTCAGGACGGAGGTTGAGGAGCATCAAGTGTAGAACCACTAGACTGAGGAACAGCTTCTACCCTGAGGCTGTTAGACTCATGAATAAATAAAAATAAAATTAAAATAAACACTGCAAAATATCACATCATGGTGATGCTGATATGTTTTCTTGTTGCTGTGTTCATCTGTGACCATCTGTGACCATCTGCTCATACAAACTCATGTTCGTGCTGCTGTTTATTCCCACTATATTAGGCTTAGTGTATTACTAGTTGATGTTTTTCTTAGTTAGTTCTCGATGTTATTACTGTTTTTCTCTTTCATTTGTTGTTGGATGTAACTGGGACCTCGTGTACATAATCTCGTTTTCATCTCATGTACCACATGCGGTGCAAATGACAATAAAGACTCTCTGACTCTCTGACTCTCTGACTCTGACTCTGACTCTGACTCTTCTCTGTTGGCAAATGGTTTAGTCCAATGTTTACAAGGAACAACAACAGCGCCGGAGCTGTGGCTGTGTCTGCATTCAGGGGCTGCGTCCTCATGAGGACCCAGCCTAGCTGGGCCGAGTAGGCCACGCACTCACAAGACCGGTGGGCTGAGCGAAACTGCTGAAATGGGACGGTCTAGCCTTCAGGTTTGCCGACATTGAAGTGGGTGGGGCGTTCTCTTGAAGTGGGTGGGAAGTTCTTGTGTGCGCGCTTTGTGTGTGTGGAAAGAGAAGGGACGCCGCTAAAATATATTAGTTAGCTGAATACATGTACATATATTAGTGTTTCTGAGTTTACTGTTTGCTAAGAACTGATTACAAATCAGCTTATAAGGGGCGATATGTTAAAACCCAGAGTGGACCTACAAATGCAAGTTGTCCAGTAGCACAGTTGGTTAATCAACTTGCGATTGGTGCAGAGATACTTTTCTTGAAGCTGGTTCGAATCTCACTCGGTACGGTTAAAACTTATTTTACGTTTGTCTTTTATTGGATAAAAAAATGAGGACTGAGATTAAAAGGAAGGAGTTTGTGAAACTCCTTTTTTTTTATCCAATAAAAGACAAACGTAAAATAAGTTTTAACCGTACCGAGTGAGATTCGAACCAGCTTCGAGAAAAGTATCTCTGCACCAATCGCAAGTTGATTAACCAACTGTGCTACTGGACAACTTGCATTTTGTAGGTCCACTCTGGGTTTTAAAAGATTGCCCCTCAGAAAATCCTTGCTACGCACGTGTAAAATACTGTAATCTGATTTGTAATCAGTTCTTCAAAAACAGTAAACTCAGAAACACTAATATACTGTATATTCAGCTAACACATTTTTTTTTGTCATTTCTGTAGTAAAATTTTAATGAGATATATTCGAGCTGAGGTTGTTTGAGATGACTAAATAAAGGTTGAATGAATATTCGCGCTGAGGTTGTTGTCAGAACGAGCTGATGAACAACAGGCAGCAGCCCCGACTCTGCACGCAGAAAGTCCCACCCCCCCGCGAAATCTCTGCTGGCGCTATGAATTCTGGGATAGCCTCCGTCTTGAAGGATTCACGAATGCATCCTTCGATTTCGGCAGGAAGTAGGCCGCATTCCTCGGCCGCATGAGGAGGAGTCTTCGAATTGGGACAGTCCTCCGCGCGGGGCAATGACGTATGCGGCCGACAAATGCGCACTCATGAGGACCCAGCCCCTGAATTGAGACACAGCCTGTGTCTCAATTCAGGGGCTGGGTTCAGAGGACCTGTCCTGGAGCAGGAACACTGCATCACTGGCCAAGAAGGCTCACCAGCATCTCTACTTTCTCCGCAAGCTGAAAAGGGCTGGAGCTTCAACCCCCATCATGTGCACCTTCTACAGGGGAGCCATAGAAAGTGTACTGACCAGCTGCATCACAGTGTGGTTTGGTGCATGTACTGCATCCTGCCGCAAGAGCCTCCAGCGCATCGTGAGAGCAGCTGAGAAGATCGTCGGCACCTCCTTCCCCTCACTGCAGGACTTACACAGCAACCGCCTCACTCGGAAAGCCCTCTGCATGGCAGGTGATCCCACACACCCACTACACAGCTGCTTCAGACTGCTGCCATCAGGGAGGAGACTGAGGAGTCTCCAGGCTCGAACCAGCAGACTGATGGTGAATCCAGACCGAACGCGTTTTCAACTGCAGGAGCGTCCGGTTTACATGCAAAGTCAATGGGGGACGCGCCTCCAGGCGTCTCTTGGCGTCGGGCGTCACGTCACGTGCGTGTTGAGCGCGTTGGAAAGCGTTTTTCGTGCACGTGAACCCGCGTCAGCCTCCAAACCACCCCTTGACCATGCTGAAGTGTTCGCCGTTCAAACTCGTGAACGCGTGTGTCAACCAATCAGGGAGAGTCGGGTGGAGGAGAAAGGGGGAGTCCGCTATGTGACGCGGAAACGAGGGGACGGGGGTATTGCGCAACTATGTGACGTATTGTTTGTGGGACACAGAAAAAACCCGCGAAGTCGTGTACTATGGAAGAGAAACTCATTGTAGCTGTGTGTTCGCGACAAGTCCTTCACGACCAGTCAAGTCTGCTCTACAGAGACAGAAATAAAAAGCTCCTTGCCTGGCGGAGTGCAGTGAGGAACCGGTAAGCTCCTCCCCCCCGTCCGCCGCCGCAATTTTGCGTTCTGGTCTGGACACCACTGGGTTCAGTGCGTCCACTTGCGTGCGTGTCGAGCTTTTTTGCCGTTGAAAAGGCGTTCGGTCTGGATGTAGCATGAGAGACAGCTCTGTTCATCAGGCAGTCAGGATGCTAAACACTCTGCCTGCTCTGCCTCCCCTCCCATTTGAACTGCCTTAACACAAAAAACTTTCTCACACATTACCACACAACACAAAGATTTTAACACTGGACTCTGTGTCATCAAACGGGTTATTCACTAAACTCTCGGTCATGTGCTCATTCAGTTTGCACTACTTCTCATATTTGCACTAATGTTTGTATTACATTACTGCCTATAGTCATACTACTGTTTACATTCACTGTTTACATTTATTAATACTGTTTACATTTATTACTACTGTTAACATTTATTACTACTGTTTACATTTACACTACTTTCATATCTACACTACTTGTCTCTTTCTTGATGTTTTTCTTGGTTAATTCTAGATGTTATTGCTGTCTTTCTCTTGCATTTGTTGTTGGATGTAACTGGGACCCCGTGTACATAATCTCGTTTTCATCACATGTACCACATGCGGTGCAAATGACAATAAAGACTCTCTGACTCTGACTCTGACTCTACTGCTGATACATATACAGTATTCTCTGACTAGCCTTATTTAAGGATGCCCAATGTGCCTTATGTGCCTTACTGCATATGCCACTTTGCCTCTATACCAACATCAACTACCTCATACATATACTGTGTACATTAACTCATATGCTGCTTTGCCACTCTTTGCAAATGTCAATGCTAGAACCTTCAGTTTATTTTATAGATATACTTTTTATACTTTTTATACTACTATGCAAAAACTCAGGACAGTATTACACTTTTATTATTTCATTTTATGCTTATGTTCATTAAATGTTTAGTGTTTTAGTGTTGGTGTAAATTTTCATACTTTTATACTACTATGCAAAAACTCAGGACAGTGTTACACTTTTACTATTTTATGCTTATGTTTATTAAATGTTTTAGTGTTTAAATGGTTACTGTTGCACCGAGGGACTGAGAGAAATGCAATTTCAATCCTGTGTATGTCCTGTACATAACTTCTAGAGAAAATAGTTGAGTCCCAACTAAAGTGCTTCCTGGAGGATCACGCTATCCCCGAGCTATTCCAGTCTGGCTTCAAATCCCTCCACAGCACTGAGACTGCCCTACTGAAGGTTTTTAACGACATCTTCCTATCCACAGATACTGGTGACTCTGTGCTGCTTGTCCTATTGGACCTCACATCCGCTTTCGACACCATCGACCATGAGATCCTCATTGCTAGGTTGGAGCAGTGGGTGGGCATCTCAGGATCAGCCCTAAACTGGTTCAGATCCTACCTCTCTGACAGGTCTTTTTGTGTGTCCATCAATGATTTTACTTCTGCAGTGGCGGCTCTTAAATGGGGGGTTCCGCAGGGGTCCATCCTGGGTCCTCTCTTGTTCTCCTTATACCTGCTGCCACTCGGTGCTATTTTCCGGAAACACAATATACCTTTCCACTTCTACGCTGATGACTGTCAAATCTACTTCCCCCTAAGACAAAATGGTACAGGCTCTATTCAACCTCTGCTCGACTGCCTGGCTGACATCAGGGACTGGATGGCTTTAAATTTCTTAAGCTTCAATGATAAGAAGTCTGAAGCCATATTGTTCCTTCCCAATGACACAACCTCAAACCACTGCATTGACCTGTCTGCTCTACCCCTGTCCGAAAAACAAAAAGTCAAAAATCTGGGAGTGATAATGGATCCTTCCATGAAACTCAACAGTCATGTAAACATGATCGTCAAATCCTGTTTTTTCCAGCTGAGGCGTCTGTCTAAGCTGAAGCCCATATTATCCAAAAACAACCTGGAGACAGTGATTCACGCATTCATTACATCTAGGCTTGATTACTGCAATTCACTTCTGTTTGGCGTCAGTCAAGCCACCATTGCACGATTACAACTGGTTCAGAACGCAGCTGCCCGATTTTTAACCAGCACACGCAAAAGAGAGCACATTACACCAGTCTTGGCCTCCCTTCACTGGCTACCGGTTCATCTTCGAATCCAATTCAAAATTCTCATGTATGTCTACAAATCGCTGAACAGTCTCGCCCCCGCCTATCTCTCGGATCTGATACACCCATATGTCCCTCCACGTGCTTTGAGGTCAGAGGATCAGGTACTCTTAATAGTTCCAGAAACTCGCCTTAAGCGCAGGGGTGACAGGGCGTTCTCTGTAGCAGGCCCAAGACTCTGGAACGAGTTACCGCTGCTCATCAAACAGGCCCCCTCCCTCTCGGTTTTCAAATCCCGGTTAAAAACTCACTACTACTCCATTGCTTTCAATGCCAGCTGATTTGTATTGGATCGTTTGATTTATGATCTGCAATGTTTTTATGTTTTTCGTGTTGTACTTCATTGTCTGTGTTGCCTGTTGCGTGTTTGTTTGTCCAGCACTTTGGTGTGGAATTGTTCCTGTTTAAAGTGCTTTATAAATAAAATGGTATGGATGGTATGGTATATTGCAGTTCTGACAATAAAAGTTGACTTTGACCATTTGGGGGGCTTAGAGTAGACTAAGCCACTACTAAAAAAAATGAAACAAATAAGCTTTGGTTTCAAAATGGGACAGAATGGATTGTACAGTCTTTTAAGTACAAATATCCAAAACCTTTTTTCTGGAAAATGTCATATAAAGCTATATTTTAGTTTCAGTTGTTTCAAATAAGCTTTCATTTACAGCCAAAGATTAAAAACACAATTTACACAAAGGTATCATGCAGTTGAAGATTAACGATAAACAAAAGCACACAAGTAATCATTTTGTTTCTTGTCTGTGGCACTGCATATCATTTATAAATATACAGTTACACACACACACACACACACACACACACACACACACACACACACACACACAGGTTTGTTTTACTATCTTTGTGGGGCCATTGCATTGACTTCCATTCATTTTTCATTCATTTCTATAGCCTAACCCTGACCTTTACCCTAAACCTAACCATTACCAATGCATACCTAACCCTAACCTTAACCCATCCTCAATTCACACCTTAGTCCTAAACCTAACCCCTAACCCACCAACGGGACTTCTTCTTATGGGGCCCGGGCTTTGGGCCCCATAAGAACCAGTTGGGCCTCACAATTGGGTAAAACTCAGAAAACTGGGCCTTACAACGTAGCATAAACAAGGACACACACACACACACACACACACACACACAGTTGTTCATGACGTGGTTTTGTCTCCCGCCAAATCTGTTTTATTCTTAATTAATCTCCCAGATACTCGTTGTGTAGCCAGATTAACATACTGTTTTGTTAGTGGAACAATGATGCAGGCTTTTTTCTGGGCTGTAATGAGACGTAGTACGATCTCCTTACTCGCTTGTCAAATTTGGCAAAAAATTACAAAGGATTGCACATCAAAGGACCGTGATTGCACAAAGAAAATGCAGACACACATACACACACGCTTCCCTCATAGACACAATTAGGAGAGGAAAGGGAGAGTGAGAGCGACAGCAGCATGGAAGTGAGTATAATAGGAAAAGTGTTAATATTTGAGCAGGAGGTGCAATAAGTGCACCTGCAGCCATTAATGTGCTAATGCTCCCACAGAGCTGCTTCAGTCCAATGTTGGGACACCTGTTGCGTCTTTATTTTATTTTTATTTATTTTACAGTCTAACAAACCAGATATGAGGCAGCACATCTTATTTACAGCGGCCTCAGACTGGGATGTGATAGTCTTGTACCAAAATATTAAATATGTGCCTGATAAAGCTCCATGCTGGAACTAAACATCAATAAATCACTTTGAGGCAAAATGAACAAATCAAATAAACACAATTATTTTTTAAATTTATACATTTAATTCATTTCAACCCACTGCAGCAGATCCCTTAATACGTGAATTCATTTTTAGAGTAAAAATGTCTGCATTACAAAGTTGTTTTTGGCTATTCCAGTCCCTGTAATTATATTTTCGAAGGTTAAATCTAAGGATTTACTGTAAATTGATTTTATTTGGCTTTTCTGCTTAAAAGTAATTGCCACATTAGATCAGACTGAAAAATCTAAGATGGACCCATATCAACTATAAGTCATGCTTTGGCAGCAAATTGACAAAAGATAACGTTTAGATGAAAATTTGAGCTTGGACTGGAACTCCATTTTGGTTTTTGGCCCAACAGATTAACAGATTAGCTGTTGGCTCTTCACATCTTAATGAGAAAATCAATTTAGTGAAAAACAAAACTGTCGTTTTGAGATCAAATATTTACATTTAGTTAATTATTCATGACATGTTGCACATTAAGACTTGTCGCATGACTCTTCACAGTTAGAAAAACTTGCATGAGCACGCATCTTTAAGGCAGAGATTAAAAGGAAAGCCATGTTGGCTGAGTTCTATGAATCTGAGGGAGCAGGTACAACAGGAAGTGAAGTGGTAGAGGTTGCAGTGCCAAGTGGCAGGTTGTGATTAATGAATTTGAACTTTTATCAGGCATGCTCTTCATGCCACCCAGAGTCCATTAGAGAACTCGAATGGACATGCGAATGAAAAAGGCAATCCACACTTAACCGACCACCCGGAAGGAAGAGCACAAATCCCTTTTACATTAGTGTCTCGTCTCTATGTGCTGTCTCTAAGATGCCAGATACTTTTAAAAGCCGAGTAGAGAATACTGTATAATTTAAATCTCCATCAATGACGCCATTAAAGCTGGTTCAAAGAGCTATCAGTCTCTCACTATGTCTGCTACTTCAGTTCATGTCAATCTACTTTCACTGTAATGGAAACAAAACATTGCTTTAAAAATTATAAACAAATTTTCAGCTACAATTAGTGAAATCATCTCTGAACTGATGGGCCAGTCTTGCTATGCAATGTTTTTTCTCTCTTTTTTCCCCCCCACCTGCTTCTATGTAGATCTGGTGTATTTAGGCAACACCAACATTTCATTACAGAGTTCTTTTAGTTAGTTTTTTTGTTTGTCACGGAGTTCCTCAGGGTTCCGTGTTTGGACCAATACTCTTTAGTCATTACCTGTATATTTCCATTACGTAAATTTATTAAACTGCATGGGATAAATTTTCATTGTTATGCTGATGATACACAGTTATGTTTGTCCATGAAACCCAATGAATCCAATCAGCTACTTCGTACAAGCATATCTTAAAGACATAAAAACCTGGATGACCCTTAATTTTCTGCTTTTAAATTCAGACAAGAATGAAGTTTTGGTTTTTGGACCTGAGCATCTTAGGAATACATTTTTCAGTTTTTCGCCCTCCTTAGATGGCATTAAACTGGCCTCCAGCGCTAATGTTTAAAATCTTTATTTTTGATCAGGACATGTCTTTTAACCCCCACATTAAAAATGTTACCAGAACCACCTTCTTCCTGCGTAATATCTCTAACATTAGAAACATTTTATCTAAAAATGATGCAGAAAAACTGGTTCATGCATTTGTCACATCTAGACTGGACTATTGCAATGGTTTGTTATCTGGGTGTCCAAATACCTGTATTACTTTAAAAAGTCTTCATTTGATCCAAAATGCTGCTGCCAGAGTCTTAACTGGAGTTGGTAGGAGAGATCATATCTCCAGTTTTAGCTTCTCTCCATTGGCTCCCTGTTAAATCCAGAATTGAATTCAAAATCTTACTTCTAACCTACAAAGCCCTGAACAACCTAGCTCCATCTTATATTTAAGAGCTTTTTGTTCCATATTTTCCTAACAGAGCACTTTGCTCTCAGACTGCAGGCTTACTCACGGTTCCTAGAGTTTCCAAAAGCAGAACGGGAGGAAGATCTTTCAGTTATCAGGCTCCTCTCTTGTGGAGCCAACTTCCAGTTTCTGTCCATGAGGCTGACACATTGTCCAGTTTTAAGACTGTGCTTAAGACAATCCTTTTTGATGAATCCTATAATTAGAATTGGCTTGTTATGCTGCTATAGGCTTAAACTACTGGAAGACAAATTGATCTAATTTCCTTAAATTAATTATTAAAATCGAAAAGTTTTCATTTGATACTACAGTATTTATATCTTCACATGTGATTCTCAACCTGCCATTGTGTATCCGTTCCTCTCAAACCCAAAGCAGATGGTTAAATGTCCTGAACCTGGTTCTGCTAAAGGTGTGCTGAGCCCCCTTCTATTCACCCTGCTAACACACGACTGCACACCATCGTACAGCTCCAACCACTTCATCAAGTTTGCGGACGACACAACAGTGGTGGGTCTCATCAGCAACAACGATGAGACGGACTACAGGAACGAGGTGAGCCGCTGGCCTTGTGGTGCGGACACAACAATCTCACTCTCAACGTGGAGAAGACAAAGGAGATTGTTGTGGACTTCAGGAAGAGGGATGCCCAACATGCCCCTCTGACCATCAACAGCACCGCAGTGGAGAGAGTAGACAGCACCAAGTTCCTGGGAGTGCACGTCTCAAAGGACCTGTCCTGGAGCAGGAACACTGCAGCACTGGCAAAGAAGGCTCACCAGCGTCTCTACTTTCTCCGCAAGCTGAAAAGGGCTGGAGCTTCAACCCCCATCATGAGCACCTTCTACAGAGGTGCCATAGAAAGTGTCCTGACCAGCTGCATCACTGTGTGGTTTGGTGCATGTACTGCATCCTGCCGCAAGAGCCTCCAGCGCATTGTGAGAGCAGCTGAGAAGATCGTCGGCACCTCCTTCCCCTCACTGCAGGACTTACACAGCAAACGCCTCACTCGGAAAGCCCACTGCATGGCAGGTGATCCCACACACCCACTACACAGCTGCTTCAGACTGCTGCCATCAGGGAGGAGACTGAGGAGTCTCCAGGCTCGAACCAGCAGACTGAGAGACAGCTCTGTTCATCAGGCAGTCAGGATGCTAAACACTCTGCCTGCTCTGCCCCCCTCCCATTTGAACTGCCTTAACACTAAAACTTTCTCACACATTACCACACAACACAAAGATTTTAACACTGGACTCTGTGTCATCAAACGGGTTATTCACTAAACTCTCGGTCATGTGCTCATACAGTTTGCACTACTTCTCATACTTGCACTAATGTTTGTATTACATCACTGCCTATAGTCATAATACTGTTTACATTCTCTGTTTACATTTATTAATACTGTTTACTTTTATTACTACTGCTTACATTTAATTACTACTGTTTACATTTACAGTACACTACTCTAATATCTACACCACTGCTGATACATATACAGTGTGCTCTGAACGGTCTTATTCAGGGATGCCCAATGTGCCTTACTGCATATGCCACTTTTTGCCTCTATAACAACATCAACTACTACCTCATACATATACTGTGCACATTAACTCATACGCTGCTTTGCCACTTTGCAAATGTCAATGCTAGAAACCTTTAGTTTATTTTAGTTATACTTTTTATACTCTTTTTTATACTAGTATGCAAAAACTCAGGACAGTATTATGTTCATTAAATGTTTAATGTTTTAGTTTTAGAGTTGGTGTAAATTTTCATACTCTTATACCACTATGCAAAAAACTCAGGACAGTGTTAGTTTTACTATTTTATGCTTATGTCTATTATTATATGTTTCAGTGTTTCAATGTTTAGATGTTTACTGTTGCACCGAGGGACTGAGAGAAACGCAATTTCGGTCCTGTGTATGTCCTGTACAGTACATATTGCAGATCTGACAATAAAGTTGACTTTGACTTTGACTTTGAGGTTTCTTCCTCGTGAGGGAGTTTTTCCTTTCCACTGTTGCCTTCATGCTTGCTCAAGATGAGAGTTATGTCATGAAGGTGGACTCAAAGCAGTCTGCTCCTGAGATAATTAATGTTATTAACGTTATGCAAATGTTTCTGTTCAGTGCCCTGATATGACTTCTGTTGTGACTTGACACCATATGAATAAACTGAAAATTATTATCCTTCATTAGTTTTTCCCACTGTAGCTTCTGAAACAGTCCCTGTTGTTTACATTTATTCATGAACGATAGGCTCAGTTATGTCAGCCTTCTGATGATTCTGTAAAGTTTCTTGAGCTCTTCTCTCTTACAGAGTTTTAGTCAGTGAATGTGATTTGATGTCCTCATTTCTGGTTCCATCTCCATGATTATTTTTTTGTCAGCACTATGTTGTTTTTCTCCTTCTCCCTTGATGGTCGTTGCAATCTATTTCATGTTGCTTATTTTTGTTTCAGTGTTGGCAGATATAATATTGAGCAAAAGCAGAAGTAGGTCATACTGTGTTTGAGCTTCACTCGGAGCGGAGACGAGAGGAAACTCCAGGTTTCAAGTGATTGGTTTTAAAACTCTCCAGCATCAGCTCAAGCATGACCGGTTACAGTTACCACTTGCCTTACACCTATGGGTGTAAGGATAGTTTAAGAAAAAGGGGAAATAATATGCAAGTTAGCAATAATAGACCTACGTATCAATGAATGGTTTTACTTGAGCTGTAAATATAAAAAGTTGTCACTTGGTTACAAGTTGTCAAATAGAATTGAAAAAGCCCTCTGGATAGAGGTCGAAACGTCCTCTGTAACAAATAAAGTCCAGTTGATCTTGTATCGAATGCCTTTTTTGATTTTGTCACTTGGTTATTTATTATTCTTACAAATGCATCGTTCTTTGGCAAAATACAATGAAAAGGAAACTTCTTAAAATGAGATGCAGAAAACAACTTTATTATTGTCCCTAATGTAAAATAGTTTAGCTATAAAAAATCACCTGAAGACGATCAGGATTAAAGCTAAAAGCTAAACTCTCAGCACAGTTTGAATGTGAGGGGAACATGCTGTAAAGAGGCTGAAACTGTGCAGTGAAAAGGGATCAGTGCTGCAGTTTGCTTTAACTTCACCTAAAAGGCTCACATTGTGACATAAAAAGATCACTTCGTTTTTAATGATAAATTATTAAAAGTTTTGAAGCTCTCGCCTTTTATTTTAAAGGGTCTGTGTAAAATTGTTGGACCAGGGGGAATTCTGGCTGCAGGCTACATTTTGAGGGAAAGCTCAGCGTGTGAAGTCAAGTGTGCAGGATGCTGTGGCATGTAGAAGTCTATACGTTGCAAATTGCACCAATTGAAAATTTAACCCTCCTTTTTAAGGCTTGCAGTGCCCACAACAAAATACTTGTTTAAAAGCAAGAGGCTTCTCCTCTCTTGGTTTGGGCATTAACATTGTACAAATTTCCCGACAGTGTTTTTATTTTTTCTGAAGCAGCTGTTTGTTTAGTCTTATAGTCGCAGGCAAATTTTATACAAATAGTTTCAGCAATGAACCTGATGAAGGGGTGTTTTATTCACCAAATGTAAAATCCAGCTTCACCCAGTAATGGCTTGCTGAGCAATAAGAAAGTCATTAGGGATGTTTGTGGTGATGGAAACAGAGGAGTGTGATGCATATCAGCAGCGAGGAGACGTACGAGGAGCTGAGAGACTCTGTGATTGGTGACTCAGTCTCTATTTTCATTGTCACATTTTCTATTTTCTGTTTTAGCCAGGAAAAAAAATTGATATTAAAATACAGTAGTGCAGAAAACGTCTTGCACAGGCGAAATGAATTGAGAAAAATAAAACATTACAGTACAAGGATGGTTTTCGTTACATGTCATTCTTCCTTCTTCTTGAGAAGATAAAGTGTTCACAGAATCTAGTTAAGAATAGATTTTATGGATCTCTGCCTCCTTTTCTCTTCCATCAGTAGAAACTGCTAAGCTGTCAACATCAAGTCGTTCATCAACTTTTCCTTCCCTGTCAGTCTGAGTTATTGCAGCACGCTGTTGAGCTGTTTCAGCTATGGATCTATTCACACTAGGACTACCAGAATATTCAGATGAGTACTACCCTTACCAGAGCCTGTCAAATTACAGATTGAGGAATTTGCATTCCATTAGGTGTGTGTGGCCCCCTGGGGCTGGAGTCTTTTGTGTGCTCAAAACATTCCCCCAGTAGCAAAAACAAAACATCTCCCCATATTCCAACAACAACATTCCTTCTGCAGGTTGAAAGTGCAGCTTTTTACAACACAGAGCAAACTTTTGGAGATGTTGATGAAGACCGAATTCGTCAAAATACAAACTTGGTTTAAACTCAACAAATTATCATTAAATCTGGATAAAACTAATTACATGATACTCAGTAATTAAAAGAAAACTGTTGATGTTCCATTCAAAATTGAGGGTGTTGAGATTTTTAGAGTGAGTGAGGTGAACTTTTTGGGTGTTATCATTGATGACAAACTAGAGCTGCTGCCTCTCAGCTAGCAGGTCCCCGGTTCAAATCCTGGTCCGGGGGCCTTTCTGGGTGGAGTTTGCATGTTCTCTCCGTGCATGCGTGGGTTTTCTCCGGGTGCTCCGGTTTCCTCCCACAGTCCAAAAACATGCATGTTAGGCTGATTGTTAACTCTAAATTTTTTCATTCATTCAACCTTTATTTAGTCAGGTAAATCTTTTGAACCTCATGGGCTCATTTACGAAAGCGACCTGCTAAAACTAAAGAACAATGAACAGCAGTGATAGAATTTCATTAAACAATAAACAAACAAACAATAAACAATAGAAAACAAAAAGAAAGAAAAAAAACAAAAAGATTTTTTTTTTTTTTTTTTTTAACAAAGTATCAAAAAACTAGCAAAACATTATAAGGTAGACGTATAAAATCAAAGACAGGAACAAATCTGCATTGGTTTTTGCCAGGATTCCAACAGATTCTGAAAACCATTTAGGGAGGTCAGGGCCGAGAGCTTCAGATCTTTTTGTAAGATATTCCATGAAGCAGGAGCAGAGTAGGAGAAGGCCCTTTTTCCAAGTTCAGTCCTCACTGACGGAACACTGCAGGTAATCATGTCCTGAGAGCGCACACTGTAGCTGCACTCACGCAAAGACATGTAGGAGGAGATGTATGAGGGCAGTAGACCAAGAAGTGATTTAAAATTGACCCTAGGTGTGAGTGAGACAGGTCCCTCTTGTAAATGAGTCCCCGTGGCTCAACGAGTCCAGCCTGTATAAATAAAGGTTGAATGAATGAATGAACAAACTGATATGGAGAGAACACAAATTCTGTAAGAATAAAAATACTAAATATCACCTATTCCACGGTCAAGGCGGGATTGCATTGGTCACTTTTATCTGAAGGGGGGATTGTACAGGTGATCCCCAACTTACGAACAAGTTCCATTTCTACGCCGGTTCGTATAGCTGAAACGCCGTAAGTTGAAGCCGCCGCAAGTCGAGGCGGCGGGATTGTACAGGTGGTCCCCGACTTACGAGGACATCGACTTACAGGCCTTCGGCCTGGAAACCCTGCTATGGACCGTGTCGGTTCATAAGTTTCTCCGCGGAGACACATGCGCTTTAGGTGAACGGCGGTTTTGTCAGGAAGGCATCTTTGTCCTTCCTGGACGAAGGACAAATGGTAAATGGAGCTTATTTATATAGCGCTTTCCAGCCCCCTATGAGGGGCCCCAAAGCGCTTTACAATACCAACCATCCAACCATTCATACACACATTCATACACCGGTAGCGGCAGACTGCCATGCAAGGCGCCATCC
>JBBPBX010000436.1:0-20853 GCA_038048925.1 Garcialebias charrua | reverse complement strand
GAAAACTTTAGAGTTTTTAATTTTGTTCTGTTACTTGAAGATTATTATTGTTTGAACTAATTGTTTGAAAAAAGGGGCAGATATAATAAGATTTTTTTCTTCTTTCTGCTACTTTTCATTATGTTATCATTAATGGGATTGTTTTGTACTGTATTTTAAAATGAATAAATTTATATATAAATAGAAAAAAAAACGCCCTCTGTCCCTAGCTGTGCCACAGTGGCACTCAGTAATGTTTTTATTTGCAACTAGTTAGGTAATGATGTGGGCCAAAAGCACGTTGAGACCACATGGTAAAGTAAAAAGCAATAGTAAAGACATAATAAAATAGCACATTTGAAATAATTTATATGTTCCATAATTGATTGGAAAATAAAATAAATTTAAGAAAGACTGAATATTATACTCAGGTATGCACAAAGTCAAAACCTATCTACTAAGTAAGTTTTATTTCATTGTGTAATAAATAGTATTGAGCATAGACTAAGCACCCAAAGTTACTGATGACATTCCATTTTACTCATTAATGTTTTCCTTGTAATATACTACAAATTAAAATCGAATGAAGACTTATTTTAAATCACCAACTATTTATTATTTATTTATTTATGTATTTTCACCATATAATTGAGGCATCATTGATATTACAGCACAGTTACTTTAGCCTTAATATTCATGCAGTATGGTTTTGTAGTTATAACCTGCTCAAACACAGAATCCTTGGATATATTAGTCCTACTTTTATTCTTTTAATGACCATTTTAACATCTTAAATCAACAAACTAATTTAATAAAACATTTCATTATTTCATTTAATAATTTTCGGACACAATGACAGTCCATAGACTTTAAAAAAAGTTTATTTTATTTTATTTGTTATGGTGCTGTTTGCCTGGCCATTACTGCATCCGCCTTTAGCTGTTGATCAAATATAGAACCAATGATTTACCCAGCCAGTGCTGATCAATCTACATTTCTGTATTATAAAATATCCTTCCTTTCATATTGTGTTTCAAGTCTTTTTTTAAATTTGCGATGGGAAACAATGACAGTCTTTTTTATGTGGTTGAATCTGAGCAGACTGCAGATCTCAATGCACTTCTGTACTCTTGTTTTCTGTCACAAAAGTGCCACAGAACCTATGTCATACTGCTTTTCACATGTTTTACAAGTCATCTTGCTCTTTTCAAGCAGGAGCTGCTGAATGAACTTTAAAAGCAAACTACTGTCTGAAATAAACCAACACATTTACAAGGAAACACTTTGGATGTACCTTAGGAACCATGTGGAGAGAAAACAGAAAGTTTAAATCATTGTTTCCCTCAGTTGTCATTGAGAATATAAGATCACTGGAAATAAAATGGGACATGATTTGAGTGCATATAAGGACACAGTATGAATATCTGTAGTGCAGTATTAAGTGGTTTGCTGAGAGACGGCTTCAGAAAAGAAGAGCAGACTCCAGAGCTTCTCTACTCTGCTTCACTCTTTCTGAGCAAACAGAGACTGTATAAAAAGCAGCTAGAGAAAAGACAGAGGACATGTGGTGCTTAACAGCAGATTATTTTTTTGGGACTTATTGCAGTGAAAATCTGTCCTTGGGAAACTGAAATACAAGTTTGGTTCTTTTGAAACATGCATAAACTGTATATCTCACTCTGCATCAGTACAAACTACCGGGTATGTATGTGACATTCTCAAGTCACAGGTCATACAAACTTAGGAGCCTAAATACAATTACAGTATACAATTGTCCCTTGTTTATCGTGGGAGTTTCATTCCCAGCACCCCCCATAAGTGAAAAACCGCAAAGTAGGAATATTAGTACAAGTAGAAGTAGTAGTGGCAGTAGTAAACAGTACCATATTTTCAAGTGTATAGGTCGCACCTTTTAATGGTTGTTTCAAGGCCTGCGACCTATACACCAGTGCGACCTATTTATGGAATTTTTTCCATATTTTTAGACCAATTTTTGCCTCAGTTATGACCGTTTTTCACTTTGGCAGAAAATGGTGCAGTACCACTTCCGGCCGCTAGGGACGCAGTGCAGTACCAGTTTCGGATGCTAGGTGACACTTCCAGAGGAGTACACCGACCGTTTCCAGCTCATGTGTCCGAAAAAAAAGCTCCTCTGCTCGGACTGACTCTGTTGGCCTCCTCGTCTGGAGGTAACTTCTTTTAGCTCTGTGTTTCTTAGCTGTTTGTTTGCAAGATAAGTCAAGAACCACTCAGCGGATTTTTCTGAAACTTACAGAATGTAATCACAGTATGGACGTTTACAAGTGAGTAGCTTTATTAAATGTTTGAGATTTTTTTTAAAACCCGATCTTTTAGTAGCATTAGCTTCAGTTAGCCTCTGTTTATAACGTTATAAATAGCTCAGAAACCGCTCGGTGGATATTTATGAAACGTATAGAATGTAATCACAGTATAGACGTTTACAAGTGAGTAGCTTTATCAGATGTTTGAGATAAAAAAAATGAAATTTTAGTAGCATTAGCTTCAGTTAGCTTCTAGTTTTATTTCTGTTTACGTTATAAATAGCTTTGAAACCAATCGGTGTATATTTTTTCTGCTTACAGAGTGTAATTATATGAGCTTTAATGTAATTAACTATGGCCTGGAGGAAACATTTGAGATGAAATTAGATTTTTTTATTTGTGTTTTGAGAGATGGACTCGTCTCGGTTAGCATTCGTTTTATTTCTGTTTACGTTATAAATAGCTTCGAAACCACTCGGTGTATATTTTTTCTGCTTACAGAGTGTAATTATATGAGCTTTAATGTACTTAACTATGGCCTGGAGGAAACATTTGAGATGAAATTCGATTTTTTATTTGTGTTTTGAGAGACGGACTCGTCTCGGTTAGCATTCGTTTTATTTCTGTTTATGTTATAAATAGCTTCGAAACCACTCGGCTAATAAACCACTAATCCTTGTGCTATAATGTCAGCTATAATTTTTAGCAAACAAATAATTGTTTTTACCGTGTTAATCTTCTTAAAAGCCTTGCTCTGCGCTCCCGTGGCAGACATTAGCAGCAGAGCTAAACACTCGGTCCATATTGCCGGGTTGACTCAGCGGTGACGCGGTACGTCAGCGGTGGATGAAGCGTTACGTCGGCGGTGACGTAGGTGCGACCTATACACCGGTGCAATCTATTTATGGATTTTTTCAATTTTTTGGCAATAATTGGACAGTGCGACCTATACAACGGTGCAACCTATACAACGGAAAATACGGTAGTTTGTTTTAGTATTTGTATATATATTAAGGCATTGTAAACCCTTACAACACTGGCAATATTCCTAAACAATGTTTCTAAACTCTAAACGCACTAAAAGAGCATGCATGTCACGATCTCTGCCACCTGCCGCTCTCTGCCGCGCCCATTTCTCCACTGCAGTTGCTAACTCATTCAATCAACTTTTATTTAGACAAATAAGTCACATTGAGCCTCAAAAACTCATTTACAAGTGAGATCTGCTTAGACAGACAAAAAGTAATGAAACTGGACACATTAGGAAATGGAGGCGAAAAAATTCCTATTAAAATATTTCTTATTGCCTGAGATTTTTTTAAATAATATTAAGAAACACCTCACACAAATAAGCACATAGTGACATAGACATTCTGCAAAGGGGGAGAGACACTGAGAACGATGAGCATGTTCATAGAAGCTCTTGGGGGCACTGTAGGAGTTCTGATAAGGATGGAATAATCAGCCAGCTCCCTCTGATGAGATCCGTAAACATTCTCGAGGTATGTGGGGGAATGGCCAAGGTCAACGCTAATGAGAATCCAAGAGTCCTGAAATGATGACATAATGTTTATTCAGCTGGTTCACTCTGGTTGACGGTGGAGTTCCCCGATGGGCGGGGGTGAGCGTCAGATTACATGTCCTCCAGGTGTATTCAGATAAGGTTGCCTTCAAAGTCTGCCGGGGAAGCCAGATTTAGATAAACACACAGTTGGGTACAGGCAGAACATAAGGACATCTACCTTGAGTCTGTGTCGGTCCAAAATCGGTTCAGAAATGTCCAAATTATGTGGCCACACTGATGGATTGTACCTGAGTAAAAATCTCTGAGATCTGATCCATTCTGCCCAAGGCAACTGAGTCTGGGTACACAGGCAAGAACCAAGCCATCACAAAGGCAAACAGCATGATCGGGTCCCAATTTGCTGCAGTCGACTTCCTTGATTGTAGATAAAACCAGCAACCAGCTGAATCCAAAAAGCAGGAACCAGTTATCGTAAATCCAATTAAATATGCGTCCTTAAAATCCACAGATGACAGCAGAGATAGACACATCATCGACTCTTCAAGTCGATGAGATATCCAGCTGTGTGCGTGCCAACATGGCAAATCGGCTCGTCTAAAGCCTGTCTTCTCTTTGAAGAAATGTTATCAAATTGGCCAAATAAGTCCATAGGTTTTTGTTCGGAAGATATGCAAGAGAGGCTCAGAAGCAGTTTCACAGACAGACAGAGCAGCAAAGTGGTAAAGTGACACATGGCAGAGAGCAGAGATCATGACATGTTGCAGGAGGAGGTACCATTCTTTATGGATTTCAACCACATCCCCCTTTGCGCTTCTCCTAAAACCTGTTCTATACAAATCTTTTAGACACATAGAATAATGCTCTCCATCCCTTAGGAAAAAAATAACAATTGGCAGCTTTCTTCTCTGGTGACATGGTGGCATTGTCAGTACAGCTGTTGCCTCTCAGCAAGAATGTTGCTAAATTGAATCCCGGTTGAGGACCTTTCTGATTTAAGCTTGCATGTTCTCTTCCTGTATTCATGGGTCTTATCCAGGTACTTTGATTTTCTTCCACAGACTAAAGCCATGCATGTTAGCTTAATTGGTGACACAAAATTGTCCACAATGAGTGGACAGTGTGAGTGAGAGTATGAATGGTTGTTTGTGTCATTTGTCTCTGACCCTGTGATGGACTTGTCATTTGTTTAAGGTGTACCCCGTCTCTCACACAGTGACTACTGGATATGGGCACCAGTGATCCCTGTGACCCAAAAATGAAGAAGTGGGTAAAGATAATTGATGGAAGGATGGATGGATGTTCCTTAGCATTGGTGAGAGTGCAAATGGTTGTTTGTCTATTGATCTTTATGCATGTGTCCTTGTGATACACTTGCCACTTGTCCAAGGTGTACCCTGCCTCTCACACAGAGATTGCTGTACATGGACACCAGTTACCTTTGCAGCATGGAAAGGCAAAAAATGCATGTAGAAATAGAATAAATAGAATGAAGTAGCAGGTAAAGATGATGGACATTCATTTCCACACTGTCCTTACACTTGATGGTCAGCAGCAGCTTGTGACCAAGAGAACTCAAACAACACAATCACACAAAATTAAACAAAAACTAAGTAAACCCTGAATAGGTACTTTGAGACCACTTGGCTCTCACTTTATGAACTACAAGTATTATATTGGCAAATGTGAAAAACTACATAAATATCATAGAGGAAGTTAGCTGTCAAACCTGGATATTTAGTGGTTTCACCTAAGTGGACCTTCACCTATAAGTGGACCAAGATATTTTGAGGAGTCTGCAGAAGAAGCTTAAAGTCTAAGATATAGCACAGAGATCTACAGGGAAAAACTGAAGAACATTTTCCAACAGAACAATGTGTGATTTTGTCATTAAGAAAGAAAGACTTCAAAGTGAAGGGTAATCAGATCAATGGAAGCCTATCAAACCACATGTTTAGCTATATTCAAAGTGTCTCTACTCAGCTTCTCTGTTACTTCTCTGTTAGCTTCTCTGTGCTATGTTCAAAAGGCTTTGCTCAGCTGCTGTGGAGTTGATCACAGTAAGGTGCCGTCCTCATTATCTACCCCGTGACTACTCAGTGATCCTTATCACTGTTATTTACATAGCCCCTGATGCTAATGCTAATGTCGCCCAGGGAGAAATTCATGACTTACTCACCTCGCTGCAGTGTAAATATCCAGAGGGCTCTTCATTGTTTCAGGTGACTTCAATCATGTGGATTTAAAGGTCTCCCTCCCAACCTTCAATCAGCACGTTTCCACAGCAACAAGAGGAAATAAAACGCTTGACCAAGTCTACACGAATGTGAAGGGGGTGTACACGGCAAAGCCACGCCCACCGCTCGGGGCTTCTGACCACTCCTCTTTAATCTTGGTACCAGCACAGCTTCCTCCACTCGAACGCTCTAAGCCGGAACAAAAATAAATAAAAGTTTGGGTCCAACATAGCTCCCCCATGCTGAGAGACTGCTTTGAAAATACAAACTGGTCTGTTTTCAAAGAGGTAGCAGCTGATGGAAACTCAGTGAACCTAGACTTATATGCTACTTCAGGGCTGGGTTATATCAGCACATGCTATGAAAACGTATCCATAAAAAATATGTTAAATTTTACCCCAACACAAAACCCTGGTTAAATAAAGAGGTCCACACCCTGCTGGCAGCCAGGAACACTGCCTTCAAGTCTGGAAACACAGAGGAACTGAGAAAGAGCAGGAAGGAACTGGTTGCTGGCATTAAGAAGGCCAAGGTCAAATATGCACAGAGAATCGAGGGTCAGTTCACCTCACAAGACCCACGGAGCATGTGGAAGGTCATCAAATGCATAACAGATTACAAAGGCAAGAGCAAACAATGCCCCAAGGACCCATCTCTGCCTGATGCCCTCAATAAGTTTTATGCACGTTTTGAAGACCCAAACAGACCAGCTAGCACCAGACTCACCTCATCACCAGATGAAGAGCATCTCAGAGTGACCGTAGCAGAAGTGAGAGGCAGTCTCAGAAGGATCAACCCTCATAAAGCAACCGGACCAGACAACATCCCAGGGAAAGTTCTGAAGGAATGTGCGGACCAGCTCTGTGAGGTGCTGGCTGACATCTTCACCACCTCACTTGCACTGGAGTCAGTTCCCACCTGCCTGAAGACCGCCACCATCATCCCAGTCCCAAAGAGCTCCACAGTGACTGGTCTGAATGACTATAGACCGGTGGCCCTCACCCCGATAGTCGCTAAATGTTTTGAGAAACTGGTCATGTCCCACATCAAGACAACCGTCAACATCAACGAGGACCCTCATCAATATGCATACCGCGAGAACCGATCAACAGAGGACGCCATCTCCTCTGTGGTCCACACTGCTCTCACCCACCTGGATCAGAAGGACTCATACGTGCGTATGCTCTTTGTGGACTTCACATCTGCCTTCAACACCATGATCCCCCAAACTCTGATAGACAAACTATCCACACTTGGACTAAGCCCCTCCATTTGTAACTGGGTACTAGACTTCTTAACAAACAGACCACAGTCCGTGAAGATCCACAACTTCTCCTCCTCCACCATAACCCTCAGCACTGGCTCTCCTCAAGGATGTGTGCTGAGCCCTCTTCTGTTCACTCTGCTCACATATGATTGTACAGCCACACATCCAGGCTGTCATATTGTTAAGTTTGCAGATGATACAGCGGTGGTGGGATGCATCACAAACAATGATGAGTCCAGCTACAGACAGGAGGTGGAACACCTGGAGAGCTGGTGCAAAGAGAATAACCTTCACATGAATGTGAAGAAGACAAAGGAGATGATTGTGGACTTCAGAAGGAACAAACACACCCACGCCCCACTGAACATAAGTGGATCTGCAGTGGAAGTGGTCTCCAGCTACAAATACTTGGGTGTACACATGAATGATAACCTCAGCTGGAGCAACAACACCACCAGCCTGATCAAGAAAGGTCATCAGAGACTCTACTTCCTCAGACGGCTGAGACGAGCTGGTCTGAGCAGCCCAGTCCTCACCTCCTTCTACAGGTGTGCAGTGGAGAGCATCCTGTGCTCCAGCATCAACGTGTGGCATGGAGGCTGCACAGTTGCAGAGAGGAAAGCTCTACAGAGAGTGGTGAAGGCTGCACAGAAGTCTGTTGGAGTCAGTCTCCCCACCATCACAGACATTTACACCTCCAGATGCAGGAAAAGAGCCACCTGCATCATGAAAGACCTCACTCACCCAGCACACTCACTCTTTGCCCCACTCCCCTCAGGACGGAGGTTGAGGAGCATCAAATGTAGAACCACTAGACTGAGGAACAGCTTCTACCCTGAGGCTGTTAGACTCATGAATAAATAATCAACACGAATAAACACTGCAAAATATCACATCATGCTGATCTGTTTTCTTGTTGCTGCTGATCTGTTTCATGTTGCTGTGTTCATCTGTGACCATCTGCTCATACAGACTCGTGTTCGTGCTGCTGTTTATAATGATGTTTTTCTATTACATTCGGGCAGTGTATTACTAGTTGATGTTTTTCTTAGTTAATCCTGGATGTTATTACTGTTTTTCTCTTGCATTTGTTGTTGGATGTAACTGGGACCCTGTGTACATAATCTTGTTTTCATCACATGTACCACATGTGGTGCAAATGACAATAAAGACTCTCTGACTCTAACTCTCTCTGACTCTGACAAACTTAGGATCTAAATATACACCTCAGTTGTGAATTTTACTTAAGTGGAAAAATGAACTGAACATAATCACATACTCTCTTTCTTCTTTTTCAGTCTATCTGTCTCAAGAAATCTGATTTGGATCAATTTCATAAGTTGGATTATACCAATCTCATTTTGCTTAAGGTCTTCTTTTTTTATAATAGAGAGAAAGAAAAGGAAAGACAGAAAGTAAAACAAAAGAAACACAACAATTATCCACAAAAAAAGCACAAGGCAAACACACCCAACTTCCGTCTGCAATCCTGCAAAGTACATGACAGAACACAGCAACACATGCATAAAGACTAATAACATTCATGACCTTGCAGTAGATTTCCATAAATATACATACCATCCATCCATCCATCCATCCATTTTCGTCCGCTTATCCGGGGTCGGGTCGCGGGGTAGCAGCCTAAGTAGGGAGGCCCAGACTTCCCTCTCCCCAGCCACTTGGAGCAGCTCCTCTGGGGGAATCCCAAGGCGTTCCCAGGCCAGCCGAGAAACATAGTCCCTCCAGCGTGTCCTGGGTCTTCCTCTGGGTCTCCTCCCGGTGGGACATGCCCGGAACACCTCACCAGGGAGGCGTCCAGGAGGCATCCTAACCAGATGCCCGAGCCACCTCAACTGGCTCCTCTCGATGTGGAGAAGCAGCGGCTCTACTCCGAGTCCCTCCCGGATGACTGAGCTTCTCACCCTATCTCTAAGGGAGAGTCCAGACACCCTGCGGAGAAAACTCATTTCAGCCGCTTGTATCCGAGATCTCGTTCTTTCGGTCACAACCCAAAGCTCATGACCATAGATGAGGGTGGGAACGTAGATTGATCGGTAAATTGAGTAAATATACATAATCGGTAAATATACATACCATACCTACAAATATATATACAGTATACATACATATACATTCATATTCATTCATATACCCATCTACATATCTGCATATATCTACATATACATCCCTGCATCCATTTGCGTGTGGTTGTGAGCATGCATAAGTGAAAAAGTTTCCTCCAATAGAACATTCAATAGTAATCGTGAGGAATCAGAGATCTGCCCCCCCAAGGCCCGAGGCAGGCAAAGGGGCAACCAGAGCCCAAGACCCCAAGCAGGACCCCGAGCCCAGAGTCCCCAGGGCCACCCGAACAGGACGAGCCACTCACCAACTCCCCAGATCCGACCAAAGGGGAGAACAGGAGAAGCCCCACCAGTGACTACACACAATGACCCCCCGGGGTCAACAGCGACAAATTCACAGGCCCCCGCCGGAGCCCGCTGCACCAACGTAGCCCCAGGGCCGGTCACCGAGGCCCGGGCACCGGGGACGCCCACCCCTCAGGCCCAGACCCGACAGGACCAGGAGACCCGAGCCCCACCAGGCAGCCACCAGGCCGAGCCGACACACGCCCAAGCGCCCAACCCCAGACAGTGAGGGGCCCCAAGCACGCCCGCAGGCAAAGGAACACCCACCAGGTGGCCACGCGGCAGGAGCGCAACACTGAGTAGCCTCAGATGTATCAGAGAGGGGGCAGCCCAAGTCCCATTCTGACAAACATTCATACACAGACACACTCATTCAGACCCACCCTCACCCTCACTCACAGAAAGACAAACAATAACGACACGTTCCATTCATAATCCCAATACACACTCTATACCCCCTAGGTCCAAGACATGTACCTGCCTCCTACATGGGGCAGCCCACATACAAACCCAGGAGGTAGCCCCATTCATTCTGGGGTGGAGAGTAGCAGACATCCAAGATTCTGCCCAACCCGCGCCCCGCCGACAGGACAGGACACCCGGGCCCAAGCAGCCCCAGGGGGAGCGCAATGCCAGCCCCGCCCACGGCAATCCCCCAGGCCCCGAACCCCCCCATAGTCCAAGACAACACCCGACCGCCCGTCACCTTACCAGACCCCACCCCCAGAATAGCCGCCAGAGAACCAGGGGGGTCAGAGAAAAAAAATAAAAAATTAACAAACCTAGACCCCGACACATACACCCCCGTCCCCAAATGTGCTGTTGATGTGTGTTGTTTTAAAGTGCACTTAAAAAGGGAAAGAGAATGAGCAAAGACTGCTTAAGGTCTTCAAAGAGCAGCTGCATTAGACTGCAAAATGTTTTAGAGGTTTACAGTCTGGTTTTAAATAACTACACATAACTGAATCAACCCTTTTAAAATGTTTTAATGACATATTTCTAGCCACTGACTGGAGATTGTGTAGTTCTTGCTACTGCCTTTGACACAGTGGACCATCAGATTTTACATTTTCATTTGGAGCAGTGGGGGGACATTAGAGGCACAGCACTGGAGTGGTTCAGATCAAATCTGAGCTTGCGAACTTTCTGAGTCAGACTCAGAGATTCTTTATGGTCATTCGCACCACATGTGGTACATGTGATGAAAGAAGATTATGTACACAGGATCCCAGTTACATCCAACAATACAATGTAAAATAAAAACATTAACACTAAGATATGAAGTAAGAAAAACATCAACAAAAAATACACAAAGCACTAATATCATAGAGTAACATTACTCCAAACAGCAGCACGAACGTGAGTCTGTGTGAGCAGATTAACACAAATGAACACAGCAGCATGAAACAGATTTTTGTCAGCAGCAACATGAAACAGATCAGCAGCAACATGAAACAGATCAGCAGCAACATGTAGGTCACTGCATCCCTGATGCATCCTTACATTTCTATGCTGATGATACAGTTGTTTACTGCCGAGCTAAAACAGTAGCTAAGGCTTTCCAGTTACTACAATCCGCTTTTGACATCATCCAGTCAGATTTGTTCCGTCTCAAACTTGTCCTAAATGCTGATAAAACAAAAGGGATGTTTTTTTTCAAATAGGAAGGCGGTTCCAGCAGATCCTCCTCTGATTTTATCTTCAAATGGTGTCCCTATTGAGTTTGTTGATTCCTATAAATATCTGGGTATCCTGATCGATTCACATCTCTCTTTTAAACTCCACGTGGAAAACCTAGTGAAGAAATTGAAAGTTAAACTGGGTTTCTTTTTCAGAAACAGATCATGTCTAACACTGAATGTTAGGAAACGCCTTGTATCTGTGACTTTCCTTCCCTCCATTGATTACGGTGACATTCTCTACATGAATGCTCCTACAAGCACCCTGCGGATGTTGGATGTGGTCTATCATGGTGCACTAAGATTCATAACTGGTTGTGATTATCGTACCCACCACTGCACCCTGTATTCACTGGTTAACTGGACATCATTAACCTCACGCAGACTCTTCCACTGGTACATTTTCATCTTTAAATCACTTCTTGGTCTGCTGCCCTCATACATCTCCTCCTACATGTCTTTGCGTGAGTGCAGCTACAGTGTGCGCTCTCAGGACATGATTACCTGCAGTGTTCCGTCAGTGAGGACTGAACTTGGAAAAAGGGCCTTCTCCTACTCCGCTCCTGCTTCATGGAATATCTTACAAAAAGATCTGAAGCTCTCGACCTTGACTTCTCTAAATGGTTTTCAGAATCTGTTGGAATCCTGGCAAAAACCAATGCAGATTTGTTCCTGTCTTTGATTTTATACGTCTACCTTATAATGTTTTGCTAGTTTTTTGATACTTTGTTAAAAAAAAAAAAAAAATCTTTTGTTTTTTTCTCTCTTTTTGTTTTCTATTGTTTATTGTTTGTTTGTTTATTGTTTAATGAAATTCTATCACTGCTGTTCATTGTTCTTTAGTTTTAGCAGGTCGCTTTCGTAAATGAGCCCATGAGGTTCAAAAGATTTACCTGACTAAATAAAGGTTGAATGAAAAAAACATGAAACAGATCAGCAGCAACATGAAACAGATCAGCAGCAACATGAAACAGATCAGCAGCAACATGAAACAGATCAGCAGCAACATGAAACAGATCAGCAGCAACATGAAACAGATCAGCAGCAACATGAAACAGATCAGCAGCAACATGAAACAGATCAGCAGCAACATGATGTGATATTTCACAGTGATTATTCTGGTTAGATATTCATGAGTCTAACAGCCTCAGGGTAGAAGCTGTTCCTCAGTCTAGTGGTTCTACACTTAATGCTCCTTAACCTCCTTCCTGAGGGGAGTGGGGCAAAGAGTGAGTGTGCTGGGTGAGTGGGGTCCTTCATGATGCAGGTGGCCCTCTTCCTGCATCTGGAGGTGTAAATGTCTGTGATGGTGGGGAGACTGACTCCAACAGACTTCTGTGCAGCCTTCACCACTCTCTGCAGAGCTTTTCTTTCTGCAGCTGTGCAGCCTCCATGCCACACGTTGATGCTGGAGCACAGGATGCTCTCCACTGCACACCTGTAGAAGGAGGTGAGGACTGAGCTTCTCAGACCAGCTCGTCTCAGCCGTCTGAGGAAGTAGAGTCTCTGAAGCTATGTTTACATGGGCAAAATTCTGCGACCGGATTGAAATGTGTTCTGATTGCATATTTAGATAGCACCGTTTACATGGGCACAATCCGTTCATGACGAGTGTTTACATGCAGCAGGCTTTTATTCTGATCAGAAGTTCTGACATGCGCAGAGTGGTACACTCCCCTTAAAAAACAAACAAAGAGGAAGTTACTTTCGGGAAAACCACAGAAGAAGAAGTTACTTCCGGGACGAAAGTAAACAGACGTGCCAAAAATGGACCCGTGCCAGATTGTAATGACGCAATGGAGTTTTTACTGCACTCCCTGATTGAACTACAGGCGAAGCAGCGCGTGATTTTAGTTTTTTTTTATTCACAGTATGAGAGCGTTGGCCGTCATATATCCTCCAAGCTGTCATGGACAACAACTGTTGGTAAGACGATAAAAACGCTGTACGCTAATAAACAGCCACTGGCCAAAAGGATGGCCCAGCACAGAAGATCAACATCATCAGGTCAGGACTCTGCAGTCTACACTCATCTCCAGGCCAGCGGTCACTCTTTCAGGGATGAAGATGTTCACATCCTTGATAGAGAGGAACGATGGTTTGAGAGAGGAGTAAAGGAGGCCATCTTTGTGAAAAGAAACCGCCCATCATTAAACAGGGGTGGAGGCCTCCGAGTTCAACTGTCCCCCTCCTACAATGCTGTGATTGCTGGTATCACTCAGCCCTCTGTGAATAGCAAACAACCATCAGGGTGCTAACGATCCATTGTTAGGCTGATGGTCCTCCTTGATCATGTGAGCAGCTGGTTTCAGGCTGTCATCAGCCAACTGGTTGTGTAACACTGTGAGAGGGTGCTATTTATAAGACTGAGCTGAACCCAGCACCTCAGACTGAGGAAGTCTTTCGGACGAAAGACGAAACGTTTCTACAATTTTTTGCTTTGTTTTGTTTTTTTTTGTTTTTTGAATGTCCAGAGGACCAGACTTAGCTTTTTTAGATTTTTCTACCTGGATTATTGAGCATGCATCAGGGTACGCTAATAAACTTTTTCTTTTCTTTCCTTTTCTACCTGTCTGTGCGTGCTAACTGTCTGTATTTGTTATTAATTACTATTCTTCCTCTGTTTTCCTCTGTTTCTGGAGCATCAGTTGCAAGATGCCAGGCAGTGCCCATGATGCCAATGTCCTGCGCCAGTCAGACCTCTATCAAAGGGCTCATCTGTTGCCAAAAGTAAGGCTAATATTTACTATATTGTATTTAGTATTACTACCAGCTAAGTATCTCAAAGTAGAGATGCTTAGCTGTAAAGTTTTATTTAAAAAAATGTTTGAACCATGTCTTTAAACAAATAGTTAAATGTTGCCAAAATGTAAGGCTAAATTTACTGTATTGTACTTAGTTTTCAGATTCAGATTCAGTTTATTATCGCCATTGTCAATGAACAGGATTCACAGACTAGGAATTTGCTTCGGCATAACGGTGCATAAAATATAAAAACATAAGACACAAAAAACATAAACCATAAAACATCAATACAATCAATACAATATTCAGTGAACAAAAACTACTAAGAAACAGCGCAATTAGAGCAATTTACTACAGCTATTACAGCTAAGTAATCAGTAGACATACTTAGCTGTAAAGTTTTATTTAAAAAAATGTTTATTTGAACCATGTCTTTAAACAAATAGAGTTAAATGTTGCCAAAATGTAAGGCAAACATTTACTATATTGTATTGTATTTAGTTTTACAACTATTACAATTAAGTAATCAGTAGACATACTTAGCTGTAAAGTTTTATTTAAAATAAAATTTGTTGGAACCATGTCTTTAAACAAATAGAGTTAAATGTTGCCAAAATGTAAGGCTAAAATTTACTATATTGTATTTAGGTTTACTACAGCTATTACAGCTAAGTAATCAGTAGACATACTTAACTGTAAAGTTTTATTTAAAACACAATTTGTTTGTCCGCATTGGCGGCAGTAAGTCAGGCTCGTTTCCAGTGAGAGTTGGACTCCGCCAAGGTTGCCCTTTGTCACCGATTCTGTTCATAACTTTTATGGACAGAATTTCTAGGCGCAGCCAAGGTGTTGAGAGGATCCGTTTTGGTGGCCTTAGAATCGCTTCTCTGTTTTTTGCAGATGATGTGGTCCTATTGGCTTCATCAGATCGTGATCTACAGCTTTCACTGGAGCGGTTTGCAGCCGAGTGTGATGCGGCCGGGATGAGGATCAGTTCCTCCAAATCCGAGGCCATGGTCTTGAGCCGGAAAAGGGTAGCATGCCCTCTCCGGGTCGGGGATGAGGTCCTGCCCCAAGTGGAGGAGTTTAAGTATCTCGGGGTCTTGTTCACGAATGAGGGAAAACTGGAGCGTGAGATCGATAGGCGGATAGGTGCAGCATCCGCAGTGAAGCGGGCGCTGTACCGGTCTGTCGTGGTGAAGAGAGAGCTGAGTCGAAAGGCAAAGCTCTCAATTTACCGATCGATCTACGTTCCCACCCTCATCTATGGTCATGAGCTTTGGGTTGTGACCGAAAGAACGAGATCTCGGATACAAGCGGCTGAAATGAGTTTTCTCCGCAGGGTGTCTGGACTCTCCCTTAGAGATAGGGTGAGAAGCTCAGTCATCCGGGAGGGACTCGGAGTAGAGCCGCTGCTTCTCCACATCGAGAGGAGCCAGTTGAGGTGGCTCGGGCATCTGGTTAGGATGCCTCCTGGACGCCTCCCTGGTGAGGTGTTCCGGGCATGTCCCACCGGGAGGAGACCCAGAGGAAGACCCAGGACACGCTGGAGGGACTATGTTTCTCGGCTGGCCTGGGAACGCCTTGGGATTCCCCCAGAGGAGCTGCTCCATGTGGCTGGGGAGAGGGAAGTCTGGGCCTCCCTACTTAGGTTGCTACCCCCGCGACCCGACCCCGGATAAGCGGACGAAAATGGATGGAAATGGACAATTTGTTTGAACCATGCAAATAAAATGTTGAACACTAAATATTGGCATGTCCTTTTTTTGCAGTCTGTGAGGAACATTGAAGGAAAGGATGTCCGTCTCTTCATTGTTTGTGATCCTGCATAGCTGTTGGACTGGCTTGTCAAAGGATACGCAAACTCCTCGTCTGACTCCTCAAGTCAATTAATGTTTACCTTTGCTCAGTCAGGTGGAGGTAGAGATGACCTTCGGGTTGCTGAAGTCATAGTGGAGAGTTCTTCTAAAAAGATACTTGTCATGTATTTGTGTTCACATACAGTTAACATTTGTATAAATACAGGGAACCCCCGAGGTACGAACGATTTAGGGACCTAAGAACCGTTCGCAGCTCGATCCGTTCGTAGGTAGGGGGTGAAAATTATATTAAAAAAAAAAAATTATTCATTCATTCATTCATTCAACCTTTATTTATCATGCTAACGGAGCGCGCGCACACATTTAAGCATGTAAAGTAGTGTACTGTAATGTTAAACATTGCTATTCACATTTACAGAATAAATAAAAATATATTTTCTTACTTTGAGATGGTCAAAGCCGACATCTTAGGTTGCCATGCGTTGATTGTTGTCGGGCCGAGCAGCGCGCCACCGCAGCTGCTCCAGGCCTGTGTTAGCTAGCTGGCTAGCTTCTGCTAGCCAAGCCATGAGCTAGTGTTGGAGCGGCGGCGCGATCAATCTGCAGCTTCTGCTGCTCCAGCCGCTGCTCCAGCCTGAGACGTCCACAGAGCTATTCCAGCTAGTAATTAATCCACATGATGCGATCCTGGTCACCAGTGTTCAAAAGGCCGGCTCCCGTGTTAGCTCCAGTGTTAGCTCTGGAGCTAGCCAGGCCGGAGGTGTAGCCAGGCCGGCCGGAGGTGTTCGCACGGCGGCCTGGCACGATCGGCGATAAATCCGCTGCTACTTGAGACATCCACAAAGTTCACAGAGACGTTTCCAGCTAGTAATTAATCCATATGAAGCCATCCTGGTCACCAGTCTTCGTCCAGCTCTCGGCAGCTAACCTAAGATGGCGTCCGGTCCGGTGTTCTACATTAATTTGTGACCGGAGACCCCAGTGACTGAACCTTAAATAGCGTCCGGTGTTCTACATTAATTTGTGACCGTGTAAACTGAAGACCTACTTCCTGTTTCCCAAAATTGCTCAAAAATTGCTCAAAAATGATCAGAAATGATCTTTTTTATCATAATTATTATTTATAAAGCCTTTAAAACAACCAGAGCTGCAACAAAGTGATGTACACATGAAATTAAGAACATTTAAACACAAAAAAAAAAAAAAAAAAATTTTTTTTTTTTTTTTTTTTAATTCATATTTTTATTAAATATGATATGTTCGTAAGTCCCGTGGTTCGCAGGTCGATGGGGTCGTAGGTCGGGGGTTACCTGTATATATATATATATATATATATATATATATATATATATATATATATATATATATATATATATATATATATATATATATATATTGGTGTGAAGAGGATGGCTGTGAGGTGAGAAGGGAGGCCATCTATAAAAATGAAAAAAAAGAGAGATGCATACATAATTGGATTTATGCTAACCTGGTTTCTGCTTGAGCTTTGGGTTGTGACTAGCCTGGCCCTCGCCATTCCTACGCAGCTCCGCTCAATTCTCATTTCCCTTCACTGCTGGGTCTGGCATTTCTCCCATCCACAAGGATGTCTCCGGTAGGTTTTGACCGGACCAATCAGAGAACAGAAGGCGGAGTTTTGAACGACGTCGACTGACGTCGTCATTCAAAATGGCTGCCGCCACGAAGGAATTTTCAATAAAACAAGGTAAAAAACTATTATTTCTCTGCTGAGAAAAAATAGATTTCATAGCTGACGTTATATCAGAAGTGTTCCTGAGCAATCAGAGAGCAGAAGGCGGAGTTTTGAACGATGTCGACTGACGTCGTCATTCAAAATGGCTGCCGCCACGAACGAATTTTCATCAAAACAAGGTAAAAAACTATTATTTCTCTGCTGAGAAAAAATATAGTTCATAGCTGACGTTATATCAGAAGTGTTCCTGAGCTTAACAGTTCCTAAATCAATTCACGAAATGGTCAAATCTGCTGGATATTAAATAGTTTCGGTTTGATATTTTCCAAACAGCCTCGGGTGCGCTACGAAAATAAATGATAAAAAATCGAATTTTATCTCAAATGTTTCATCTAGGCCAACAGTCAGTAAATTAAAGACATATAATTACACACTGGTGGCAGAAAAAATATCCACCGAGTGGTTTCTGAGCAATTTATCTGATAGCCTGGACCTCGTCAGGCTAAACTAACAAAACTCTGCCTCCTGTTCTCTGATTGGTCCATTCAAAAATCTCCAGGAGAAATCGTTGTCTATGGCAGAGATGCCAGACCCTAGTCCAAAGCGAAGTGAAGGACAAGGGTCTGGTATCAACCAGGCTAGGTTGTGACCGAAAGAACGAGATCTCGGATACAAGCGGCTGAAATGAGTTTTCTCCGCAGGGTGTCTGGACTCTCCCTTAGAGATAGGGTGAGAAGCTCAGTCATCCGGGAGGGACTCGGAGTAGAGCCGCTGCTTCTCCACATCGAGAGGAGCCAGTTGAGGTGGCTCGGGCATCTGGTTAGGATGCCTCCTGGACGCCTCCCTGGTGAGGTGTTCCGGGCATGTCCCACCGGGAGGAGACCCAGAGGAAGACCCAGGATACGCTGGAGGGACTATGTTTCTCGGCTGGCCTGGGAACGCCTTGGGATTCCCCCAGAGGAGCTGCTCCAAGTGGCTGGGGAGAGGGAAGTCTGGGCCTCCCTACTTAAGCTGCTACCCCCGCGACCCGACCCCGGATAAGCGGACGAAAATGGATGGATTGATGGATGGGGGTTTCTGCTTTTTGGAGTTGGTGGGTATCTGGCTTATCTGCTCTCAAAACAGGTCTCTCTTGAAAATGAGTCCTCGTTAATGAAACTACAGTACCTGTATAAATAAAGGGTAAATAAATATTGATAAATTCAGACGATAGTGGCAGCGGTTCTGGCAACTGTACGGGGCTGTACCCGCCTTGTATGAAGCAATGTCCCGAGCAGTAAGCTCTCAGATGCTGCATGAGCTAAGCCGTGAGCTGGACGCAGTTTCTGAGAATCGCAGGCCACTTGTGGCTCCTGGGACTCACTGGTGGGAAGGAATCGACCTTGGAGAAGGTTACAAGCTCGGTCCGATGGTTTAACCACAACATTTAGCTGTTTGGAATTGCCAGTGAGACGTTCCAACAGAATTATGAAGGTAGACATGGAAATTCAAGCAAAGGGCTGCCTGACCCCTGTAGTGGGACAGCACTCTCATGTCCGTTACTGGAGCTCCTCTCTGCTTATTCAGGTGACATAACTGTCCCTGGCATAGAGGAAGATGAACAGTTTAAACGTCTTTTCAGTGCAAATCTCCTGCCTAAGCACAGCAAATGTGTACGCTTCAAGGCTGATTTCAATGAAAGTACCATGGAGGAAATAAAACAGTACGCTGTTACGGTTTTTGATGTGCTCACACAACACAAAACACCCTCAGTGGTGTGCCCAGGTCAAAAGGTCAAATCCCACTCGCAGCTGATAGAAGAGGTTCCCTCTCCTACAGTGTGCGAGAGTACACAGGATTTTCATAATAACAAACAACAGAATGTTGCTGCCAGCTGGAACAGTGACTCAAATCGGTTCAAAGGGAGTTCTGCTCCTCGTGCACCTCAGACTGACAATTCTGGGATGAGCAATGAACCACAAAAGGTAGGTGTTCGCTCTAACCAAGATGGTTCAGATTGACCCAAATGGGTTTAGACCGAGGTCTAACAGTGGATGAACTTCGTAAGAAGTTGATGTATGGGCGCCGATACCCATTGAACAATGGTTGGTCCCTTTCAGGAACCCCCGAGAAGCGACCCTCCTGCCCTTGCACCTCGAGCAGAACAGTTCGAGACATGCAAAGAGTCACACATGCTCCAGATTAAGGGAACGACGCCTCCGCGCTCTGAAGAGACTGAGGAAGTAAGTAGTTTGTTAGATGATTTGAATGTTGCAGAAGATGACCAAGCTGATACAATGAGTGGCATTATCCTTGATAATGACACTAACAACGTTGTCCATCCTGGTGAAGCGATGTGCAGCACTGTCTTTTACAAAGACTCAGAGCAGACTGTTGACAACAACAACAACGTCAACATTGCCAAAGATGCTGATTTTTACAGCAAACAAATTGCTGACAGTCAAAAGCATCCTGAAGGTCATGATGCTGATAGCCAACAAGGTGCTGACAGCAACAAAGATTGCAGTGACAGAGTCACGCGTGAACAGAAACGTGTGCGTAGACCTAAACAGTTTCTGTGTAACCTTATCAAAAGGGGGATGGCTAAGAAAGCTTACCTGCCGATCACACTGGAAGGGGTCCTCGCGCGAGGCACTCCTGGATTGCAGTTCAGATGTGTCTATCATGTCAGCCGAACTGTTTGAGGAGCTAAGGACCGCTAACGGTGTTAACAGGCATATACCCTTCGGGAAATGTGCTATTGAACTGCGGGGCCTCGCAGAGACGGGTACATCCCTGACAGCTATAGCCATGGTTCACATGCAGATTGGCAATATGTCACTATACCACCCGGTATACGTGTCTAAACTTGTCTCACTCCCATTTTTGGTTGGCCAAGATTTTATAAACCGTTTCGATGCGATTATAAATTATGGTGAACAGACAATGTGGGGCACAGTGAGCAATCCACTGCCGATCGAGGTGCCTCCCCAAGGTCAGAACACTGACTGTCTAACAGCAGGTACTGCAGAGGTCACAAGGGAATCCCCAGCCGTGAGCACAAGCCCGGTAAGTGAACCTTCACATACAGGTGAGACAGAGGAAACTCAACAATTGGACCAGACTCTGGCCCAACATGAGTACCTCCACTGTGTGCTGACACCTTCAGCTCTCACTGAACACTACCAACCACTGGTAGA
>JBBPBX010000435.1:102657-114156 GCA_038048925.1 Garcialebias charrua | reverse complement strand
TGTTCGAGTAATTCCAGGTCAGCTCCACTGAAGTTCACAACTTCATGCAGGAGACCAAAACATCTGTGAGTCAGGCAAAGATCCTAACGAGCCTCCACTGTGCAGGCGAGTATTTCCAGTCTAACCTGCAGATGAACCAGACCTCTCATGCAGTTTTATCAAGCTTGGAACTCCACACACTCCAGACATTTTAGAATGGATAGAACCTCCGGGATAGAAAGTGAAATGTCTTCAGAAGTCCAGATATTTTTTTTAACCTTAATAAAAATATATTTAATCATGCATTGTTCAGTGTGACACCAGTTACTGTTAGGAATTTATAGCATCAAGCTTGCATAGGATGACGTGAACAAGTCTTTTGCAACTTCTATGTGTGAAGACGTTAACATGAAAAAAATCTGTGAGATAAAATCCAATTACTGAAAATCAACAGATGTGCACAGCTGTGAGCTCATTCATCTAAATCAAGCTTCGGGCTGAAGCAGAAATCATGCATCTTTCACTGGTTTGCTCATTAAGCAAATGCCACAATCCAAAAATCCCATTTATGATCATGGTTGACAGTAAATGAACGACGCTCAGCCTCAGGACTGGATTTCTTTACTAATCTGTTCCCTGGTTTACCACAGAAACATTTGTCAGATCTACACTTCAGACACCACAAAGACAGCTCTTCAGACAGGGATCAGAAGGAATACTCCACACACAGATTAATGCTGCTCTGCACTTGATGGAACAGATGGATGTTTGTCGTAAAGAAAGAGGAAGTGGAGTCAGGGATCTGGGCTGGAGAATTAACTTGTCTCTTTGGGATCCTTGAACGAGTCAAAATGACTTCAGTGAGGCATCAGCATCTGCTAAATGACCGTTTCCTGCCTTGGTTCTGCATACCAAAGAAGAACTGAGCTCTCCAAGGGGTAGAATGGCATGCTGGACAATGCTGCATAAAATTCCACTGAATCTAGTTGATATGGGAATAACGAGAGGAAAAACATTCCCTTATCCTCACCACTAATTGAAAAAGTGCCCAGCAGAGGTGGCCAATAGACCTTTTACCAGTTGACGTCATCGCGCAAAGCTCGCCAGAAACGAGCGTTCTGATTGGACGGCAAAAAGCCGAAACCGGATGCCGGGGGGTTAGGAAGGAGCCGAGGAGCTTCGTAATGATAGAGAGTTGTAGAAGCTTGATTTCTTAAAATAGTGGACAACAACTGGTGAAAATGCCTGAACATTGTGCCGCAGATACGAGAGGAGGTGCGCTGATGGAAAATGGGGAACTCCTTCAGGCTTTTTGCGAATGTCCAGCAGGGTGAGCCGTTGTGTGTAGTTGTCAACAACCTGTATTATCCAAGCGTCAGAAATAAAAGTTTTAAATTTCTCACACCAATACTTCTGATATTTAGACTGGTTTGGTTATTGTTACAGGTTCAACATCTTCTGTTAGCTGCTATAACTAGCGCCACATCTTCATAAGAGCTGTCAGTGCACAGTATGTAAACAAAAACATGACGTTTGAGTCACACAAATGTTCACAGCGTCCTTATTTCTTATTTGATTTCTGTAAACTATGTCTTAAATTAAGCCTGAGACAATTGGTGATGTTGTGATGTGAAAAATAATAACTATCCCAAGAGATACATTTATTAGCTTTCCTAGGGAAATTTAATTATCTTTGATTTACTAATGCACTTATGCTGTTTATACAGCTTACACTTTAGACGTAACATGTGTGAAAATCTTAAATATATTACAAACAATATATTTTGCATGTGAATTCCATAATGACACATACAATAGTTGTATATTGTGTTTGTGATTGTTTTTGCAGAGGAGGTGGCTGCAACCATGTTGGAAATACACCAACCTGCACCCAGTTACCTTGTACATGGAAGAGACCAGCCCAAAAACGAACTGCACCTGCTACTTGGATGAGCTGCAAGTTTTAAAGTGAGTTTAATCAGTGTTCCTGAAGACATTTCATATTACGCTTATAACACAAATACCCAGAAAGGTGACTTTCAGTGAAACTTCACCAACAATTGGAATAATACAATATCACTTATCTTGTCTTATCCCAGTCAAAAAACTATTCAACATTGTACAATTGTAGTTTATTGTATTGTGTTAATTATTGTTGTTTTCTAGTGGCACTAGATAATAAATGCAATCACATATGTACGGTTTTAAATGTTTTCTACAATGGTAAGATCTGGAATAGTTTTTTGACATTTTTTAAAAAACACTTCTACAAATAGATTTGCTAATATGTGTTAGATATCAACCACATTTTTCATGTTGGTGTCATTTAAGGCATGACATCTATGTTGAGAAGTTTTCCAGGAGAACGCTGAACAGACTGTGTTTTGACCCACGACATCCTGATGACCGGAATGAGCCCACCATCACTGCTGGCTGGTCTTCACAAGGACATTTTGAGCGTGGAGCCATTCTTGACCTATTGCAGGTTGTAGTAGTAAACATTAAAAACCAATAACGCTTATCTGTATGTTTCTTTAATTCCTTTATTTTGTCTAGATTTTAAAACTACATGTTTTTTTTTTTTTAAGATATGCTCAAAGACCCTGGCTGCAGTTCTCGATCCAGACTCTCCGGCAGATGAAGTAGCTGACGACCGCGGCCCCTGTTCAATCTCCACGCCATCAGAGAGACCTGCCAGAAGTTCAAAACATCTTTAAATGTCTCACAAGCACACACATTATTTATATAAGTCACAAACAGAAACAACACATACCAGAAGATCAGAACAAGCGCTCAATACAAAAACAACTGGACTTTATTTGTTGCAGAAAACGTTTCACCCTTTCTGCAACAAATAAAGTCCAGTTGTTTTTGCATTGAGCGCTTGTTCTGATTTTATCATGTCCTGGACGACTGAGAATCTTCACCAGCACATACCAGAAGATGTGTTTGTGTTTGTCATTTCACTTGTTAAGGACAGCAGCCTAGGACAGACAGTAACCTGCTAATGTTTTTTTTAATGATGCCTTCTCTGACAACTTGGAGACTTTAGACAGTGTAATGTTTATGTTTTGTTTTTTTGCTAAGTCATTGGATGACCAGAGAGCTGAACTAGAGAACAGCTCTGACAACAGCAGAGTCATAAAGAGGATTTTCTTTCGGCCTGGTTAGGTCACCATGATAAGAGAGACTGACCAGTTTTTGTTGTAAACGCTCTTTCTTTATCTAGAGAGATTCAAAATCATAAAATGTGACTAAAACAGCATTTGTATATTAACAGATTAAAAAATTTAACTAAAAAAAAGTTCCACTTCACTAAAAGTCAAATTAGAGCACAGATGCTTTATATTGTTACATATCCTGAGGAAGCTGCCATGCTGACACCTACAGTTTTTATGCATGTTGACTGCAGTCATGCTTTATTGGTTAATTAGTCTGATTATGATCAGGCTTGTGTGTGTTCAGCCAGGAACACCTGAGAGCCACGCCTATATATATTTCAAGTTGACTGTGCTTGAATGCGGAGTGTTGTGAGCTCAGAGTTTGGTTGCTTTATTGCTGAGCTGTTTGAGTACTGTTTGGGTACTGTGGGGTGTTCTCCGCCCGCCCCTGCCTGTCTTGAAGTCTGATCTTCTGTTTAGAAGGTTCTTGGTGAGTAACTACTAGCTCATGTTTGGTCTTGACTGCTAGATGCACTTAAAGAGTGGCTACTAGCTCATGTTTGGTCTTGACTGCTAGTTGCATTTGTGTCAGCTCATTTGTTTGTGGAGTTTGACTGTGCTTGATGCACTTAGGAATGTTTGCTCATCATTTGACTTTTGTTGTGCTTAGTGCACTGGGTAGCTGAAGGCTGCATTGATGACATTAGGATCCTGCTAATGATAATTGATATCAGGGATGCTGACCTGTGTGGTTAGTTTAAGCTGGTTTAACCAGGAACATTATTGAGCTTGGAGCTGTTTGGAGCTTTTTGAGCTGTTTGGAGCCTTTTGGAGCTTTTTGGAGCTGTTTGGAGTTTTTGTTGGTTTGCCTAATGACAGAGTGAGATCGGTAGTCCAGTTATATCGTTTTTCTTTTACCCCTAGGGTCCCCTTTTGGTCAGGTAGTCCGTCTCCAGATAGGCTGCGACGGCCCTGTTTTTATGGGTTGGGCCGACGCTGGGGACGTTATATTCTTTTTGGCTGACTCACTCTTGTCCACCACTTATTTGTACTTTTGTCTGTCTATTTTTGCTCCCTTTTTTGCCCTGTGCCAGAAGACGGTGCACTCCGCACCTGGAGGGAGGAGTCGGGCAGTTTTCAATAAAGCTTTTTATTTTTACATTCTGCCTTCTTGTGTCCTTTGTCCATTTAATGTGTTCGGCCTGAGCCAGCCGTAACATATTTTGGGGGCCTCGTCCGGGATCTTGAATCCTTTTTGACTCCTTGTCTGGATCTTGGATCCTTCTTCTTTGCTCCTTGTCTGGATCTTGAATCCTTTTTTACTCCTTGTCTGGATCTTGAATCCTTTTTGAGCCCTTGTCTGGATTTTTGAATCCCTTTTGAGTCCTTGTCTGGATTTTTGAGACATTGAGTTGTTTGTTCTGGTTTTGAGCAGACATTGAGTTGTTTGTGCTTAAAATATTGAGAGTGTGGTGAAGTCTTTTGAAGCCAAGTGTTTTTGGACAACAGTTAATATAATTGCTACTTTTTACATTTGGTGTGTTTTGACAGCTGTGTGCTGTAGTTTGCACTCTCTCTGGAGCTGACAGGACCAGCTCCTGGTTGCTGATTGAGCTGAAACACGCAGCTGTGTGTGTGTGTGTGTGTTTTGGATTGTGCTGCGTTCAAATGCAGCTGTGATTTTGCTGTTGTTTACAGTGAAAGTCATTTAGAAGAGGGGTACAGCTTAAAAGCTGTTTGTGTTCACATCATGGAGTTCAATTTGAAGAAATTTATTGAACAGCCCACGGTGCAGGTCTTTGCTGACTGCACTATAGAACAAATGTTGAGTGTGGCAGAACACTTCAACATTGATATAAGACGCCGCATTCATGAAAAACATTTTAAAGGTGAACTGTTGACTAAATTATTTATGCTTGACATTTTTCCTGAGGTAAATGATACAGAGCGTCTAAAGGAAAAGGAAAATGAAGCTGCTTTAAAAAGAAAACATGATGAACAAATAAGGAAAGAAAAAGAGCTTATTTTAGAGCAGTTCGAAATTAAAAAAAGAAACTTAATGATTAAACACCAAGCTCTCTTGAAAGAACAAGAGCTTGAGCAACAGAGACTTCAAGCTGCTCTGGATGAAATTAAGCGTCTTCAGGAACAAGAGGATTTGGAACGGCTGAGAAGGCTGACAATTCAACATGCCTGTCATCCGGTGGTTACTGCACCAGTGCTTTGCACTCAAGCAGGTGAGCTACCACACGCATGTCCTAACTTTGATGCATCATCTGTGTCTATGCGGGTGCCTCTCACACCTCAACAGAAGGGGGCGCCTCAAGAACATCTACCGGAGGAAGAAGACGAGATCAATTTGAGTAAAAACTCCCTGATGAACTGTGAAGCAAAACCGATTCCAGTGGAGGAAGTGAAACTCTTGCTTCATCTTCAAGAAGTAGATGACGATCTTGGTGACTGTTTCTTACAGATGTTTGACACTGAACATGAAACTAAACCTGACACTGAACTTAAAACTGAACAAACCATAGTTCAGTCAGATGAGGACATAATAGACTTAGAAGAGCTAAAGGAGGATGACTTTGAACTAAGGGAATGTTTTTTATTTAGCTCTGAGGAAGAGGATGTCCCAGTGAGCCTAAGAGAGATGAAGCCACACGTGACACATTCTCCTGCTCCTTTATGTCCCGTTTCTGCCACTACAGAAATCAAAGAGAAAGTGGTGGTGGATGACATGGGACCGTCGCCTCAACCTAAAGCAAGAGATGGGTCTGAAGAAAATACATTTTCACTGTCTGTGAGAAATGAAGTGCTGCAGCCTTATATTGGACATGTTTCAAATGATTCTGAGTCTAACTGTCTCTACTCTGCTTACAGTGTGGCTGGAAACAGTGCTGTTGCAGCTGACATGGTGGAGCTGCCACGTGCAGAAAATGACAGTTTCCCTCTGGCTGTTATGAAGAGTATCCACTCTCCCACTGGCATCCTTGGTCATGATGTTGATGTTGGTTTGGTGTCTGTTAACAAAAATAAGTCTTATAGAGTAAGCCTAGACAAGCGTCGCCTGTTTGGCTTCAGAACATTTTAAGATAACATGACATTGATTATGTTAGCGGTTAGGCGGACTAGTTTTAATGATGTTTTTAGTCCGTTTGTCTGTTGCAACCGCTACATTGTTGCTCTCTAGGGTCCTATTTATTTTGCATGTGCGGATGTGAGATGTTTTCAGCTGGCATCCACATCACACCCATACAAAACACTGGTGGTGGAGGTGTTACGTATCCTGAGGAAGCTGCCCATGCTGACACCTACAGTTTTTTGTATATGTTGACTGCAGACAAGTTTTGTTGGTTAATTAGTCTGATTATGATCAGGCTTGTGTGTGTTCAGCCAGGAACACCTGAGAGCCACGCCTATATATACTTCAAGTTGACTGTGCTTGAATGCGGAGTGTTGTGAGCTCAGAGTTTGGTTGCTTTATTGCTGAGCTGTTTGAGTACTGTTTGGGTACTGTTTGAGTACTGTTTGGGTACTGTGGGGTGTTCTCCGCCCGCCCCTGCCTGTCTTGAAGTCTGATCTTCTGTTTAGAAGGTTCTTGGTGAGTCATTACTAGCTCATGTTTGGTCTTGACTGCTAGATGCACTTAAAGAGTGGCTACTAGCTCATGTTTGGTCTTGACTGCTAGTTGCATTTGTGTCAGCTCATTTGCTTGTGGAGTTTGACTGTGCTTACTGCACTTAGGAATGTTTGCTCACCTTTTGACTTTTGTTGTGCTTAGTGCACTGGGTAGCTGAAGGCTGCATTGATGACATTAGGATCCTGCTAATGCTAATGATAATTGATATCAGAGATGCTGACCTGTGTGGTTAGTTTAAGCTGGTTTAACCAGGACCATTTTTGGAGCTTGGAGCTGTTTGGAGTTTTTGTTGGTTTGCCTAATGACAGAGTGAGATCGGTAGTCCAGTTATATCGTTTTTCTTTTACCCCTAGGGTCCCCTTTTGGTCAGGTAGTCCGTCTCCAGATAGGCTGCGACGGCCCTGTTTTTATGGGTTGGGCCGACGCTGGGGACGTTATATTCTTTTTGGCTGACTCACTCTTGTCCACCAATTATTTGTACTTTTGTCTGTCTATTTTTGCTCCCTTTTTGTTGCCCTGTGCCAGAAGACGGTGCACTCCGCACCTGGAGGGAGGAGTCGGGCAGTTTTCAATAAAGCTTTTTATTTTTACATTCTGCCTTCTTGTGTCCTTTGTCCATTTAATGTGTTCGGCCTGAGCCAGCCGTAACAATATATATATATATATGGTGACAGAGCACCTGAGCGGACGCAGGCACCTATGCTGCAGCTGCTCATCGTACTTTTTGCTCCTTGAGCTTTTTATGTTACTTTCTGCTGTTTTTTTCACTGACTCTTGTTGGGCATTTCTACCTTTCTACCTTTTTCGAACGCAGAGTGCGACAGAGTGCGACAGGCGCCAGCCTGTGTACAGCACCTGTGTGAGCGGACGCGGGCATTTCTACCTTTCTACCTTTCTGTGATTTAGTTTTAGAGCAACTGTCTTTTCTGACTGCGTTGTGGATCTGCAGACGTTACATGCTGCCGGTCAAAGCAGTTGGCCGCTTGTCCTGAGCCTGGTTCTGCTAAAGGTTTCTTCCTTCTAAAAGGGCGTTTTTCCTTTCACTGATGCCACTGTGCTTGCTCAGGATAAGAGACCATAGCGAAGCCAAGATTTGACTTGCTTGCTGGATTCATTAGATAGAAAATTTTACTAGTATAACCGGAATTTTAGTAGTGGGGGCTGCTAGCTCCCGCTAGCTCCAGCACAAAATTAGCTTAGAGAACCACGTAGCTGCATTTATTGTTCACTTACCTGCTGCCCTTGTCAACTTCTGTGTCCTCTGGACTGTTATGGATTCCCTCCTGTACTCCTTCAAGGTAATGCTCATTCAAGTTGCCTCTCTCTGCTTCTTGTATATCTTTCTCGGAACCGTGGGCCTGCTGTTAGCGGCTAGCTCCGTGTTAGCTTCCACCGGCTCGACAATGTTGACCTATTCCGCTTCGGAGTTGTTTGAACTTAACAACTGCTCCATTCCTCCTTCTGTTTCCACCATAAAACAACTGGGACTTCTGCGTAGACCTCGTTACATCCATAGAAGCTCTCGAAAGAAAACAGTTTATTTTAGGCAAACGAACTCTGACTCGATTGCTACTGTCTGGACTGAGAGACGTCATCAGAGCGCTGCGTCTGTAGTCCCTTGTAGTTCACAGCGCACGAAGTGGCAAGGAAAACGTGGAGTGGACTTCAGTCTGCTTAAACCGGTTCAAAAAGCTCCTATTCCAACTGGTATTAAATTAGAACTTTTCAATGTGCAGTCACTATCCAACAAATCATGTTTAATTCATGATCACATTCTGGAGAAGAACTTAGACCTCATGTGTCTTACAGAAACTTGGCATAAACCGGATGTGTTCAGTTCTCTGAACGAAGCGTGTCCCTCTGGATACAGTTATCTGCAGAGAGCCCGCAGCACTGGCCGTGGTGGTGGTCTGGCTGTAATCTACCGCAATAATTTAAAATTGTCTCATCTGGTTTCTCAGGACTTTTCTTCTTTTGAATGTCTGGCCTTCAGCTTCAAAGCCCCACTTCTGATGAATGTTATATTAATTTATAGGCCTCCCAAACCACATGTTTCATTTAACTCAGAGATGCATGACCTCCTCACTTTTTTCTGCACCTCCCCTGTGAAGACCATTTTTCTTGGCGACTTAAATATCCACATGGACAATTCCTCTTCACCTCTGGCAACAGATTTTAAGTCTCTTCTGGACTCTCTTAATCTCACTCAACACGTTGACGCCCCTACGCACAGCAGGGGGCATACTCTGGATTTGGTGATTACAGACACTGTACTCATCAATAACTTATCTGTATATGACCTGGGTGTCTCAGACCACAGGGTCATCTCCTTGGAACTGCCTTCTTCTTCGCCTGCTTCAAACCCAAAACGACCTATCCAGTTCCGTGACTTTAAAAACATTTCCCCTGATGTTCTGTTTACTGATCTTCACGCCCTGACCGCTGTCAATCATTCATCTGCAGACTCTGTGGATTACTACAACCGATCTCTCCAAGAGCTTCTGGACTTACATGCTCCCTTGAAGACAAGGCTGGTGTCTTTCTCCCGTTCAGCCCCCTGGTACACTGGTGAGCTGCGCAAGATGAAGGCAACTGGCCGTGCTATTGAGAGACGTGTAAAATCATCTGGTCTCTCTGTACATAAGCAAGCGTACAAAGAACATCAGAAAGCGTACGCCTATTCTCTTAAAGAAGCACGCTCCAAATATTATTCCAACATCATCAACACCTGCCCTGGAAACTCTAAACAGCTCTTCTCCACAATAACTCATCTGCTTAATCCCATTAAACAAACTCCTGAGGACTCTGCTCAAAAATGCGACCTGTTCCTTTCATCATTTAAAAACAAAGTTGACACTATCAGATCTCAGCTCCACAACCTCCCTGTTCTCAGTGTGCCATCTACCCGTCTGCATTCTGGGTCCCTGAGCAGCTTTGATGAAGTTGTTCAGAGTGAAGTGGAAGCCATCATCAAGAAAATGAAGCCTTCATCCTGCGCCCTGGATCCTTTCCCCTCGTCTCTCATAAAATACAATCACTCTGCAATAAGCCCATTAATCACTCAAATAATAAACCAGTCTCTACAATCTGGTCATGTTCCACTACCTCTAAAAACTTCCATCATTAGGCCTCTTCTGAAAAATCATATTTGGTTCACGACATTTTTTCTAATTACCACCCAATTTCACACCTCCCTTTTCTGTCTAAAGTGCTGGAAAAAGCAGTTGCTGCTCAGCTGCAGGACCACCTACAGCAACACTCCCTGTATGAGAAGTTCCAGTCTGGATTCAGGGCAGCTCACAGTACTGAGACTGCATTGCTGAGAGTTACCAATGATGTCCTCATGGCTGCTGACACTGGTTCTCCCTCCATCCTTGTCCTCCTTGACCTCACTGCAGCTTTCGACACTGTGGACCATAGTATCCTCCTCCACCGTCTTCATGTGGAGGTCGGTCTCTGTGACACTGTCCTGGACTGGTTCAAATCTTTCCTCTCCGATAGGCTGGAATGTGTTAGTCTTGGCAACGCCACGTCCCAGACAGTCTGTGTCTCCTGTGGTGTCCCTCAGGGGTCAGTTCTGGGGCCCCTGCTGTTTTCCCTTTACATGCTGCCTTTAGGTCAAATTATTAATCAGTTCAACATTTCTTTTCACTGTTATGCCGACGATACACAGCTTTACATCAGGACTGGAGCCTCCTCATCTTCCCCATTGTCATCTCCATCTTCACTCACTGCCCTCTCTGCCTGCCTGGAGGAAATAAGGGCATGGATGAATCAGAACTTTCTTCAATTAAACTGCTCCAAGACTGAGGCCATACTGATTGGCACCCCTCACCAGGTACAAACATCTACTATAACAACAATTTCCTTTTCTGGACAAGACATCCCCCTCTCCACCTCTGTTACAAATCTTGGAATAAAAATGGACTCTCATCTTACATTTGAAAATCACATTAAGCTTCTGTTTAAAACTTGCTTCTTCCATCTTCGAAACATCTCCAGACTTCGCCCATCCCTAACTTTTTCCGATGCTGAGAAGCTCGTCCATGCTTTTGTCTCCTCCAGGCTCGACTACTGCAACTCCCTGTTTATTGGAATCCCTGGTAAATACCTTCAGAAGCTTCAATATATTCAAAACAGTGCAGCAAGGATTTTGTTGAGAGTTCGTAAATTTGAACATATTACACCCATTCTCCATAACCTTCATTGGCTTCCTGTCACCTACAGAATTCAGTACAAAACTGCTCTCATTACACATCAATGCTTACACGGAACTTCACCAGATTATCTAAAGGACATTCTTGCACCATACTCATCCACCCGGTCTCTACGGTCACAGAACAGTCATCTACTTCACATTCCGAGAACCAAATTAAGGACCATGGGAGACCGGGCTTTCAGTGTGGCTGCCCCCCGCCTGTGGAACTCTCTTCCTGACTGCCTAAGAGCTCCACAGTCACTGGTTGACTTTAAGAGCGGCTTGAAGACCTTTCTTTTTAACCAAGCATACTCTGCCTCCTCATGATTCTATCTTTGATCTTAGTTGATACTGTTATTGATTTTACTTGTTTTATTACTTGTTTTATTGACATTTAATTCTGTTGCACTTTGTAGCACTTTGAGATTTTCATTAATGAAAAGTGCGTTATAAATTGAATTCATTATTATTATTATTATTATTATTATTATTATTATTATTATTATTATTATTATTATTAT
>JBBPBX010000435.1:89170-102486 GCA_038048925.1 Garcialebias charrua | reverse complement strand
CCTACTTCACAGTTTTTAACTTATCGCAGGTCGGGTACAGATCCCCCGTGATAAACAAGGGACTGGTTTTCAGTTACAAATTTTGACAATTTTTTTCATTTTTAATTTAAGGACTAATTTCATTTAACGCTTAATTTGTAAACCTATCGATGCCGGAGCACAAATAGTGGGCAGGGCAGTTTGGAGGGTGTGTGTGCGTGCTGGTGTCCTCCCCAAGAAATTTTTGACTAAAGTAGATGCAATTTCCTGCATTTTGGTGTATTTTAATAGGTTGTTAAACATCTACGTTTACCTACATTTAGGTACCTACATCTACGTTTACCTACATTTGTAAACACTTGCAATGTTGTATAAGTTAGCTATCTTTTGTTTTACTGTACAGCACTTTGGCTAACCCTGCGGTTTTTAAAATGTGCTATATAAATAAAGCTGATTGATTGATTGATAACACAATCATTGCTCCACATTTAATCTATTGTATTGAGGTTGTTGTATAACACAATCATTGCTCCACATTTAATCTATTGTATTGAGGTTTGGGGAAAAGTGTGCAAAACAATTACAAAGCCTGTTTTTATTTTACAAAAGAGAGCTGTAAGAGTAATCACCAGAAAACATTTCAGTCACCCATCAAACACCTTGTTTCTTCAGCTAAATTTATTGAAATTCCAGGAATTGGTAGAATATAGTATTTTATCAGTTATGTATAGGGCTCATAATAACACATTACCTTTAAATATCCAAAGAAATTTTATAAAAAGACAAAGTTATTACAATCTCAAAGGGACAGAGATATTCATCAAACCACAATTCAGAACCAGCTTAAAGGGACGGTCTACCTCAATTCAGGGAGTTCGATTGTGGAATGCTCTGGAGAGTGATGTTAAAAATGCAAAATCAATGTATACATTTAAGAAAAAGGTCAAAAAGGACTTGCTCAAAAACTATATATGATGTAACTCAGTGTGTTTGTGTATTACACTTATGTTGTACTTATGATGTAGCTTAGTGCGTTTGTGTATTACAGTTAGAAAAATTAAGTAGAGTTATTCATTTTGTGATGTAGTTTGTGTATTACAGTTAGAAAAATTAAGTAGAATTATTCATTTTGTGATGTAGTTTGTGTATTACAGTTAGGAAAATTAAGTAGAATTATTCATTTTGTGATGTAGTTTGTGTATTACAGTTAGAAAATTAAGTAGAATTATTCATTTTGTGATGTAGTTTGTGTATTACAGTTAGAAAAATTAAGTAGAATTATTCATTTTGTGATGTAGTTTGAAGGTTATCATTGGTTGAACAAACTGTGAAATAAGGGGCAGATATAATAAGATTTCATCTTCTTTCTGCTCCCTTCATTTTATCCTACTTGTATTCTTGTATCTGATGAAACTGTCTTGTATTGTTCTTTTAAAATGAATGAATAAACATCAAATCAAATCAACCCCCCCCCCCGACTTGATGATTCAGAGCCAACTTGTCTGACTCCACATGTGAAACCTCCTGGAACTCCATACGTTTATTGATAATGATGTAACACGTTTGGTTTCACGTTAAAAAAAATCGACCAGGAAGTGTCACCCAGCAAGTTGTTTGGACTTTGATTTCACTGTGCATGCTCACAAGAGAAGAACCTGACAAGTTGTTTAATGACATCATATATTTTGTTAGCAAAGAATAGAATCCTAACATTTATTAAACATTACTTCTGTATTTACCAAAAAAAAGTCAACATTTTGCTTTGACAAACTCGTTGATAAAACTAAGAAATTGTGTCAATGCATAAGAGGCAAAGAGGGGCAGGTATCGCTCTCGCTTCAAGTTTACTCTTTGTTGCATGTGTGCTGATTTGCAGATTTGTTCCTGTCTTTGATTTTATACGTCTACCTTATAATGTTTTGCTAGTTTTTTGATACTTTGTAAAAAAAAAAAAAAAAAAAAAAAAAATTTGTTTTTCTCTTTTGTTTTCTATTGTTTATTGTTTGTTTGTTTGTTTATTGTTTAAGGAAATTCTACCATTGCTGTTCATTGTTCTTTAGTTTTAGCAGGTCGCTTTCGTAAATGAGCCCATGAGGTTCAAAAGATTTACCTGACTAAATAAAGGTTGAATGAATGAATGAATGACAGGCGTCCAGAGCGTTATAAAAACAGCAGCTTACCTGAAGAGGTTGGAATTTTTTATTTATCGTCTCAGCAGCAGAGGGGAGCGGCACTGATCAAGCATGGCTCCCAAAATGACAAGTCAGTCGTATTTGTTCATAACTTTATTGCCACATTTTTATAACTCTGGGAAGGCGCACTTAAAATCCTTTAATTTTCTCAAAAATCGACAGCGAGCCTTACAGTCCGGTCCACTTTATGTACGGTATTAATTCAGGTTGTGCTTACTGACCTCGAACCAACTTTATGTGGTACACAAAAAAAAATCTGTCAAAATGAACTTGTTTCACTTAATGCATCTTATAATCTGGTGCACCTCATGTATGAAAACAGACCCGTTCATTCACTTTACAATCTGGTGCGCCTTATATTCCAAATAATACGGTATTAGTAAGCCTGAGCGTTACTGGATCCAAGCAAACAGTTGCCAAAACGCACCCTGTAAAACTAAGAGAGTTCCCAGATTTTTTTCTGGCAGGATCCGGCTCAAATTAAGCCCTGAACGTTCCCATCCACATGTGAAAACCAATGTGCAGATTTTATTTTTTATTTTATCTATGTTGATCAGTGTTCATGACTGCAGTGAATTAGCTTTCCAGGAATCCAGTTTGGTCTTGACCCTGCTAGGATTAGCTGTTTGCTCCATTTCTATACATTAAGGTAATTTCAGAGTCATCTATGACAGGTAAGATATTAACTGTTTAAAACCGCACTTCAAGAAGTCTTAAGTGTCACTGTTTAAGCCATGTTCTGTTTAGTACTTTTAGCATTTATGTTATTATTTTTAATGTATTCTTAGTGAATATTCTTTTAAGCTAACAATTATGTATGCAAAATAATATTTTGTTAAAAAAAAGAAGAAGAAAAAACCTGGCTGCACACAAAACCATGTGACTTCTTGGGCTTCCCTTGCAGCGCGGGGGCCAGCTGTGGGAAGAAGCATTTCACAATGAAGACATTTGGAAATTCACACTTACAGCTGGGGCCTGTGACTCCATGTGTTGACATCCAATTAAAAAAAATAAAAATCACTGCATGCAAAACTGCGTTAGCACACAAAGAAACACATGCACGCTGATTGCAACAATCAAAGGGAGCTCGTTGCTCATGCACATGTAGGTATGCTCATACGCCAAAGATATCAGTGAACAACACACTCATGCATGCACAGGTGTGCTCAACCAACACACGGGGACACACACACATGCCTGCAGCAATCTCGAAAGAATAAGTGAAGCCTTGCAAATCCCCAGATGTGAAGCAAGACAGGGGGAAGATGAGGAGGAGAGCAGGGTGGAGGGGGTGGATGTGGCAGCGAGGGCTGGGTGTTTACGACTATTTAAAAGGCAGTGGGTGCTGTGTGCAGATTAATAAACAGGAGGTAATGGCAGAAGGACTCTATATTTATTTTTTTATCTTAAATGTTGCTTGTTTGTCGAGCTGGATGAATATTGACTGTGAAATTGGGATCAGGGGCGACACATGCCAGCGCTCAGCCTTATCTCTGGGATGCAGGCAGGCCTGGGGCCGTTATCGCTGTGCCACAGCAGCGTGCCAGCACTCCAGCGCTCTTAAAGCCGCCACATTCCTTTTGTATCTGCCCAGAGAAGCCTGTTTACCTTTCACTTGCTTGATATTCCTATTAAGGCCGCTGACTATTTACTTGCCTCCTCCTCCTCTCCCTCCACAGGGCACATTGCTGTCTCTCATCTTTCCCTCTTTCTGATCGTCTGTGCCTATCTGGCTCTTTTCAATGGTTGTCTTTTTGCCGTGTACCTTTTGTCCTGCCTCTTCTTTTGACCTTCACTTCGACATCAAGTTCCAGACATGCATTTAGTCTGCCATGAAGTATGAACCACAAGAAAAGGGTTGACACTGATATTACAAGCAAAATGAGGCTGATTTCCTGAGACCCAACACCGTGAGAGATTGTCCTCACCTGAACTTGTCACTGGCTTGAGTTCAATCCATCCATTCATTTTCGTCCGCTTATCCGGGGTCGGGTCGCGGGGGTAGCAGCCTAAGTAGGGAGGCCCAGACTTCCCTCTCCCCAGCCACTTGAAGCAGCTCCTCTGGGGGAATCCCAAGGCGTTCCCAGGCCAGCCGAGAAACATAGTCCCTCCAGCGTGTCCTGGGTCTTCCTCTGGGTCTCCTCCCGGTGGGACATGCCCGGAACACCTCACCAGGGAGGCGTCCAGGAGGCATCCTAACCAGATGCCCGAGCCACCTCAACTGGCTCCTCTCGATGTGGAGAAGCAGCGGCTCTACTCCGAGTCCCTCCCGGATGACTGAGCTTCTCACCCTATCTCTAAGGGAGAGTCCAGACACCCTGCGGAGAAAACTCATTTCAGCCGCTTGTATCCGAGATCTCGTTCTTTCGGTCACAACCCAAAGCTCATGACCATAGATGAGGGTGGGAACGTAGATCGATCGGTAAATTGAGAGCTTTGCCTTTCGACTCAGCTCTCTCTTCACCACGACAGACCGGTACAGCGCCCGCTTCACTGCGGACGCTGCACCTATCCGCCTATCGATCTCACGCTCCAGTTTTCCCTCATTCGTGAACAAGACCCCGAGATACTTAAACTCCTCCACTTGGGGCAGGACCTCCTCCCCGACCCGGAGAGGGCACGCTACCCTTTTCCGGCTCAAGACCATGGCCTCGGATTTGGAGGAACTGATCCTCATCCCGGCCGCATCACATTCAGCTGCAAACCGCTCCAGCGAAAGCTGTAGATCACGAGCTGATGAAGCCAATAGGACCACATCATCTGCAAAAAACAGAGAAGCGATTCTAAGGCCACCAAAACGGATCCTCTCAACACCTTGGCTGCGCCTAGAAATTCTGTCCATAAAAGTTATGAACAGAATCGGTGACAAAGGGCAACCTTGGCGGAGTCCAACTCTCACTGGAAACGAGCCTGACTTACTGCCGGCAATGCGGACCAAGCTCTGACACCGGTCGTACAGGGACCTAACAGCCCATATCAAAGGGCCTGGTACCCCATACTCCCGGAGTACCCCCCACAGAACCCCCCGAGGGACGCGGTCGAATGCCTTTTCCAAGTCCACAAAGCACATGTAAACTGGTTGGGCAAACTCCCACGCACCCTCCAGGACCCTGCTGAGGGTGTAGAGCTGGTCCAGTGTTCCACGACCAGGACGAAAACCACACTGCTCCTCCTGAATCCGAGGTTCGACTATCCGACGGACCCTCCTCTCCAGAACCCCTGAATAGACCTTACCAGGGAGGCTTAAGAGTGTGATCCCCCTATAGTTGGAACACACCCTACGGTCCCCCTTTTTGAATAGGGGAACCACCACCCCAGTCTGCCAATCCAAGGGAACTGCCCCCGATGTCCACGCGATATTGCAGAGTCGCGTAAGCCAACACAACCCCACAACATCCAGAGCCCTAAGGAACTCAGGGCGAATCTCATCCACCCCTGGAGCCCTGCCACCGCGGAGCTTTTTAACCACCTCGGTGACCTCAGCACCAGAGATTGGAGAGCCCGACCCAAAGTCCCCAGGCTCCGCTTCCTCAGTGGAAGACGTGCCAGTAGGATTGAGGAGGTCTTCGAAGTATTCCGCCCACCGACTCACAACATCCCGAGTTGAGGTCAACAGCACGCCATCCCCACCATAAATGGTGTTGGTCGCGTACCGCTTTCCCCCCCTGAGACGCCGGATGGTGGACCAGAATCGCCTCGAAGCCGTACGGAAGTCATTCTCCATGGCCTCTCCGAACTCCTCCCACGCCCGAGTTTTTGCCTCAGCAACCACCCGAGCCGCATGCCGCTTGGACTGTCGGTACCTATCTGCTGCTTCCGGGGTCCCACAGGCCAAAAAGGCCCAATAGGACTCCTTCTTCAGCATGACAGCATCCCTCACCGCCGGTGTCCACCACCGGGTTTGAGGGTTGCCACCACGACAGGCACCAACAACCTTGCGGCCACAACTCTGATAAGCTGCCTCGACAATAGAGGCGCGGAACATGGCCCACTCGGACTCAATGTCCCCCGCCTCCCTCGGAACGTGTTCAAAGCTCTCCCGGAGGTGGGAGTTAAAGCTCCGTCTTACGGGAGACTCTGCCAGACGTTCCCAGCAGACCCTCACAATACGTTTGGGTCTGCCAGGTCTGACCGGCATCCTCCCCCACCATCGGAGCCAACTCACCACCAGGTAGTGGTCAGTGGACAGCTCCGCCCCTCTCTTCACCCGAGTGTCCAGGACATGCGGCCGCAGATCAGATGAGACGACAACAAAGTCGATCATCGAACTGCGACCTAGGGTGTCCTGGTGCCAAGAGCACATATGGACACCCTTATGCCTAAACATGGTGTTCGTTATGGACAATCCATGACGAGCACAGAAGTCCAATAACAGAACACCACTCTGGTTCAGATCAGGGGGGCCGTTCCTCCCAACCACACCCCTCCAGGTCTCACTGTCATTGCCCACGTGAGCGTTGAAGTCCCCCAGTAGAACAAGGGAGTCCCCAGGAGGCGCACTCTCCAATACCCCCTCCAAGGACTCCAAAAAGGGTGGGTAATCTGCGCTGCCGTTTGGCGCATAGGCACAAACAACAGTCAGAGCCCGTCCCCCCACACGTAGGCGAAGGGAGGCTACCCTCTCGTTCACCGGGGTGAACCCCAACGTACAGGCACCAAGATGGGGGGCAACAAGTATGCCCACTCCTGCTCGGCGCCTCTCACCAGGGGCAACTCCAGAGTGGAAGAGTGTCCAACCCCTCTCAAGGAAACTGGTTCCAGAGCCAGAGCCATGCGTTGAGGTGAGTCCGACTATTTCTAGCCGGAACCTCTCAACCTCACACACTAGCTCAGGCTCCTTCCCCACCAGAGAGGTGACATTCCATGTCCCAATGGCCAGCTTCTGTAGCCGAGGATCAGACCGCCAGGGTCCCCGCCCTCGGCCACCACCCATCCCACATTGCACCCGACCCCTTTGGCCCCTCCCATAGGTGGTGAGCCCATGGGAAGGGGGACCACGTCTCCTCTTCGGGCTGTGCCCGGCCGAGCTCCATGGGTAAAAGCCCGGCCTGGCTTGAGTTCAATGATTTTAAACAATAAATTAGGTTGGAAGGAGGAAATTCAATTAGCTCCAGTTTGGGGTGGAGTTCAACCTCATGCCTTTTGAACTTGGGAGACTATAAAGTCAAAAGATTTATATTGTGCAACCTGGAAAAAAAAAGACAGTAGTTTGATTTTATCCAGTAATATTATTAATGATTGCCAGCTTCTGGCAATCATTAATAATAGGCGGATAGGTGCAGCGTCCGCAGTGAAGCGGGTGCTGTACCGGTCTGTCGTGGTGAAGAGAGAGCTGAGTCAAAAGGCAAAGCTCTCAATTTACCGATCGATCTACGTTCCCACCCTCATCTATGGTCATGAGCTTTGGGTTATGACCGAAAGAACAAGATCTCGGATACAAGCGGCTGAAATGAGTTTTCTCCGCAGGGTGGCTGGACTCTCCCTTAGAGATAGGGTGAGAAGCTCAGTCATCCGGGAGGGACTCGGAGTAGAGCCGCTGCTTCTCCACATCGAGAGGAGCCAGTTGAGGTGGCTCGGGCATCTGGTTAGGATGCCTCCTGGACGCCTCCCTGGTGAGGTGTTCCGGGCATGTCCCACCGGGAGGAGACCCAGAGGAAGACCCAGGATACGCTGGAGGGACTATGTTTCTCGGCTGGCCTGGGAACGCCTTGGGATTCCCCCAGAGGAGCTGCTCCAAGTGGCTGGGGAGAGGGAAGTCTGGGCCTCCCTACTTAGGCTGCTACCCCCGCGACCCGACCCCGGATAAGCGGAAGAAAATGGATGGATGGATGGAACATTATTAATGTGTTTGTTTAGTCTGTTTCCTAGTTGTCTGGTGTTTCTGTGTTCTGTCTGTTTGTGTTTAATTCAGCCTTCTGTTGTGTTTCTGCCTCTTATGTTTAATCCAGCTTTCTGTGTTCTGTTTGCTTGTGTTTCATTCAGCTTTCTGTGTTCCTGCCCCTGTCTCACCTGTGTCTAGTCTTAATCACCACAGGTGGATGTCATGTCTAATCAGTGCTGGGTGTGTATATATTCACTTCCCTTTAGTCTTGTCTTTGTCTCAAGATTGTCCTTCAATGGTGTCTGTTCTGCCTTCCATGATCCAGTCCCTTAGATTTGCTGTCAGCCAGCCTTAGCTTTTGTTTTGTTTTTTTGTAAAATAAAGACTTTAGATTTTTTCTACGCCTCCTGTCATCCTCCTGCACTTGGGTTCTACATTCCTGACGGTGGAACCTGACATAAGGAACAAGTTTCTTTGACTATATTTGTGCTTATGTATATATATGTGTGTTCATTTGTCTTTACCATTAGCAACAAATTTTCATGAAACATTGACTACATTTTAGGAAACTTTCAGAAATCATTGGATCTATATCTACAAATGATACTTTAAGTCTCTTTGATAAAAGATGACTGCCACAGCAGTGTAATGTTTGCAAACACAAAAAACATCTATAACTTGGCTAATTACACAAATATGGAGCAAAACCTGTTGTGGTAGAGGCTGAGAGTGATTGCCAACCAATACTTCAAGTGCTAACAGATCGATCAAGACCTGCTCAAAACGTTGCCATTAACTTTTTAAGTCAGTTCTGTCTGTTCATAAAATACTTCATGAACCACTTAACACACACACACACACACACACATACACACACACACGGCCACAAATATACATATAAAGGGATACATTTGGTGTGGGTGTATCTGAGTATAATTCCTAACATACTTTGAGCACATCATATTATACAACTTCTTTTCTGTAAACCTTCGTATTTAATGTCACAATTAACTCTGTCTGCTAGCAAAATATCTCAAGATCTGAACGAAACAATCATTGCTTAACTTTTTGGAAACAACTCAATTCAAGATGACCTTCACAGCTATTCATCCATAGTCTACACAGAAATGGTTGTACCTCAGCAAACTTTTGTCAGAAACTGGTAGTGATTTGAACCCATGGTGCAGAATGATGCTCAGGAAACTCAAGGGTAAAATAATTATAATGATATTTATTAAAGAAAACAAACAAGGCAGCAAAACTTACATATGTGAGCTGAGAACATGGAAAGAGCCAGAACATGACGCTTGGAACAGGATTAATGCCCAGACAACGAGGGAACACAGAGACGCAGAATATAAAGGGACGCTAACAAGGAAATAAATACAAACATCTGGGAGAGGACGGTGAGGGACAGGTGCAGCAGGAGTAGACAACACAAAACAGACAGATCCTCACAACTTTGTGTACATATAACTACTGTGTTGTGATGGAAGCTGAGACTCATGCATGGCACATACTCTAAACTTAAATGGGTCACGCAAGATATCACAAAATTGCCAGACATAATTTATGACTACCGTATTTTTCAGCCTATAAGTCACGTTTTTTGTTGGTTTTTTTTTGCATAATATGCATGCCCTGTGACTTATACACTGAAGTGACCTATTTATGGATTTTTTTCCCATACAGGGAGTCCGCGACTTACGGCACCCTCGACCTACGGCAACTCAGACTTACGGCATAAATCATAATTAATAATAAAATATGAAATTAAAACAACATTTTTTTTGTGTGTGTTTAAATGTTCTTAATTTCATGTGTACAGCACTTTGTTGCAGCTGTGGTTGTTTTAAAGGCTTTATAAATAATAATGATTATAAAAATTATAGATTTTAATCATATTTGCGCAGCTTCCGGCGGTTTCCGGAAATGCCGCAGTGTCCGCCATTTCACGCTTAGTTCCAGTCTCAACAGCTGCCAGCTGGCTTTGGAGGACCGTGTGTCCGATCAGAGGTTGCCTCATATGGATAAATGAGCTGGAAACGCGCGGTGAACTCTGTGGGACGTCTCAGGCCCGGAGCAGCAGCCGCCCATCACTTCACCGATCGCTCCCACCCCGCCGGCCAACAACACCAGCTCATGGGCTGGGCTAACACGCAGCTAATGCTAAAGCGGGGACACCGAACCGACAGGCGGCGGAGAGGCCATCTGCGTCCGGGAGCTCGCCTCGATGTCCGCTTGGCAGCCTAAGATGTTGGGGGGCACTGAGCTAATTTGGAGAAACAACGCCGACAGCCTTTTTGGATGGGCTAACATGCTAACGAGTGCAGCTAATGGCGGGGGCTAACATCAGCTAACGCGGCAGCTTGTTTTGGATGGACGAACACCGCGGAGAAACGGCTTTCAGTAAGTTATTAAACTCTTTTTCTGGCTCCAAATGTATGGAGTTAACAAGCTAACAGTCCTTCTTGTAGACAGTTTGGACCACGTGGAGCAGAACGAAGCTGGGGAGCTCGGACGTGCAAGAGCTAACATGCTAAAAGACGAAGACAGGCTTTGACCAGCTCAAAGTAAGAACTTAATATTTTTTATTTATCCAAATGTTTTGTGATACTGTAATTATGCACTACACTGTGTTAAGTGTAAGCTTAACTTAAAACAGTTAAATAGAACTTTTACGATAATAACACTGTCAGGGACATGGCTCAATGATGATAACACAAGTAATATTCACATCGAAGGGTATGAATTATTTCACATGAACAGAAATAATAAAAGAGGTGGTGGAGTCGCTCTATATGTTAAGAATGAAATAAAATGTAAATTAAATAATGAAATGTCAATAATAGTTGATAATATTATGGAAATGATAACAATAGAAATAATAAACAAAAATGATAAAAACATAATAATAAGTTGTGTATATAGATCACCAGGATCAAATATAGAAATATTCACTGATAAAATCTTGGAGCTATTGGAGAAGAGTTTTAATAAAAAAGTTTTTTTGTGTGGAGACTTTAACATTGATATGGGAAATAAAACAGATTCAAATAACACCAGTATATTTATAAACTCTATGTACAGTTTAAATATGTATCCGTTGATATCCAAGCCAACAAGAATTACAACTCATAGTGCCACAATAATTGATAATATTTTCACAAATATAACAAACGGAGAGGTGATAGGTGGTATTTTAACGACCGACTTAAGTGATCATTTACCAGTTTTCACAATCTATAAAAATGATCAAAGTATCACAAAAGCAGTTAAAACAAAGAAAAAGATCATAAACACATCAAAAAAAGTTTTGGAAAAATTAAAAGAGGACCTAGATAAACAAGACTGGAATGAAGTGTATGTTGATGATGTGAACAGATCATATGATGAGTTTATGAATATCTTGGAAACTCTGTATGAAAAAAATTGTGTACAAACAAATTATACAAAGAGAAATATCGTTGACCAACCATGGATGACAAAAGGGTTGAGAAATGCTTGTAAAAAAAGAATTATTTGTATTCATGTTTCTTGAAATTGCGAAGTCAGAACGCTGAAGAAAAATATAAAAAGTATAAAAATAAATTAGTAGGGATTATAAGGAAACATAAGAAAGAATATTATAGTAAATTATTAGATAAAAGTAATGGTGATATGAAAGCAACATGGCGAGTAATGAATAGTGTTATGAAGAATCATAAAGCAAAAACTAGTATTTCAAAATATTTTGTAAAAGAAAAAGATGAAGTTTATGATGAAAATGAAATTGTCAATGGATTTAATCAATATTTTGTGAATGTTGGATCAAGCCTTGCAGCTAAAATACCAAAAGTAGATAATAATGTGAGCCATTCAATTACAGGCTGTGCAAACAGTATTTTTCTAAATGGAACTAACAAAGAGGAAATAATGAAGGTAGTAAAAAATCTTACAGACAAGAGATCAAAGGACTGGGTGGACATGGATATGATGTTTGTAAAGGATATAATGAGCCATGTTATTGAGCCGTTTACATATATATGTAACTTATCATTTTCAACAGGAATATTTCCAGATAATATGAAAGTAGCTAAGGTAGTTCCTCTTTTTAAAAATGGTGATAAATGTGTGTTCAACAATTATAGACCTATATCCTTGTTACCACAGTTTTCTAAAATTCTTGAAAAACTATTTGTGAACAGACTAGATCAATTTATAGACAAACAAAATATTCTAAGCAACAGTCAATATGGGTTCAGAGCTAAAAACTCTACATCAATGGCTCTCATGGAATTAATGGAACAAATAACTACTGCTGTCGATCAAAAACAATATTGTGTCAGTATTTTTGTTGATTTAAAAAAAGCATTCGATACTATTGATCACACCATTCTCCTTGAAAAACTGAACAAATATGGTATTAGAGGACCAGCATTACAGTGGGTATCTAGCTATTTGAAAGATAGGAAACAATTTGTACAAATAAATGATGTAAGATCTGACCTCTGTAATATCACATGTGGAGTTCCCCAGGGCTCTGTGCTTGGACCAAAGCTATTTATTTTATATGTGAATGACTTGGTAAATGTGTCAGGACTCCTTAAATGTATACTTTTTGCTGATGATACCACATTTTTCTGTTTAGGTGAAGATATAGAACAAATGTTGGAATTGATAAAGACAGAATTTACCAAAATACAAACTTGGTTTAAAATCAATAAATTATCATTAAATCTAGAAAAAACTAATTACATGATATTCAGTAATAAAAAGAAAACTGTTGATGTTCCACTCAAAATTGAGGGTGTTGAGATTTGTAGAGTGAGTGAGGTGAAGTTTTTGGGTGTTATTATTGATGACAAACTGACATGGAAACAACACATAAATTCTGTAAGAATAAAAATAGCTAAATCGATTGCAGTACTATACAAGGTCAGAGACCTATTGAATGATAAAGCTCTGTATTTGTTGTATAACACAATCATTGTTCCACACTTAATCTATTGTATTGATGTTTGGGGGAAAGCGTGTAAAACAATCACAAAGCCTATTTTTGTATTACAGAAAAGAGCTGTAAGAATTATCACTAGAAAACATTACTGTCATCCATCCAGTACATTATTTTATCAACTGAAATTATTGAAGTTCCATGATTTGGTTGATTATAATATTTTATCAATTATGTATAGGGCTCAGAATAACGAATTACCTTTAAATGTCCAAATGAATTTTGTTAAAAGACAAAGTTGTTATAATCTTAAGGGGACAGAGATGTTTGTAAAACCACAATTCAGAACTAGTTTGAAGGGACGTTCTACCTCAATCCAGGGAATTAGATT
>JBBPBX010000435.1:73995-88076 GCA_038048925.1 Garcialebias charrua | reverse complement strand
ATTTATTCATGAGTCTAACAGCCTCAGGGTAGAAGCTGTTCCTCAGTCTAGTGGTTCTACATCTTGATGCTCCTCAACCTCCGTCCTGAGGGGAGTGGGGCAAAGAGTGAGTGTGCTGGGTGAGTGAGGTCTTTCATGATGCAGGTGGCTCTTTTCCTGCATCTGGAGGTGTAAATGTCTGTGATAGTGGGGAGACTGACTCCAACAGACTTCTGTGCAGCCTTCACCACTCTCTGTAGAGCTTTCCTCTCTGCAACTGTGCATAAAAAGTAGTGTAAATGTAAACAGTAATAATAAATGTAAACAGTAGAAATAAATGTAAACAGTAGTGATAAATGTAAACAGTAAATGTAAACAGTAGTATGACTATAGGCAGTAATGTAATGCAAACATTAGTGCAAATATGAGAAGTAGTGCAAACTGAATGAGCACATGACTGTGAGTTGAGTGAATAACCCGTTTTGATGACACAGAGTCCAGTGTTAAAAACTTTGTGTTGTGTGGTGGTGTGTGAAAGTTTTTTGTGTTAATGCAGTACAAGTGGGAGGGAGGGCAGAGCAGGCAGAGAGTTAAAGCTCCACTGACATCATCTTTTAACTTTCCATAAAATGGCACAACATATATATATATATTAAGATTGACCTCTGATCGTTTTTGCTAAAACAATGTTAAATTAATTAAAATTCCTCTCAAAAACAGTTTAAAATTAGCGCCTTTTTTTTCACATGATAAATACGGGGTTTCCCGTCGCGCGATTATGACGTCACACACAGACTCACGTCAACTGCGCACCTTGTTTACAATGGACAAGATACAAACGCGATCCGTCCAATTTAGCCATTTAAAACTTTATATTTTAGCGGTTTGTCTTCAGAGAAGCCAAAGTTATTTCCAGTAAACAGCAGGTTATAATTTTTTTTCAGCTCCTGCTGGTTTTTGGAGACTTTTCACTTCAGGAAGTGAGCAGCTGTGTGGAGTTCACAGGAGCTGCAAGTTGAGAGGAAGAAGGAATTCTACAACATGTAAATCGTTTCCACAGCACTGAAATGGTAATATATTAGTTAATGTTTCTAATAATTATTCAACATTATTAGTTATTAGTTTGTGTACAAAACAATTTGCACAAATCATGTTGCTTCAATTTGTCAGCTTTGTTATTTAATCCAGTCAACATGTTGAAAATATTTCATATTTATTTTTCTATTTAATTTGGACATCACTTGGTGTTATAGTGGTGTCTCATTAAAATGATGGAAATACATGACATTAGTTTGACCCATTGTCTTAATATACAGTATACTGCATATAATATATACTGTGTGTGTCTGTGTGTTTTATCATCAATTCACAGAAATGTCTTCACCTGAAGAATGGACCCAGATGTCCTCTGTGTCCAGACCTACAACACCTGGACAGGAGGGTGGACGAGGAGGTGTTGGAGTCATTTTTACAGAGCTGATGAAGTCAAACACCACTTGCTGATATTTTTTAAACTCTATTTTTTTGATAATCTGTTCATATTAATGTTTCCCCAGAGGTTTTCATATATTTGATAATATGGGATGGTTTTATTTTACCCCTCCCTGGGCTGCCACCTTACCGTGGTGGAGGGGTATGAGTGTCCCAATGATCCTAGGAGCTATGCTGTCAGGGGCTTCATGCCCCTAGTAGGGTCACCCAAGGCAGACAGGTCCTAGGTGAGGGACCAGACGAAGCGCAGCCCACAAGACCCCTTATGATGAGAAAAATAAATGGAAACAATGTTCCCTCGCCCGGACGCGGGTCACCGGGGCCCCACTCTGGAGCCAGGCCCGGAGGAGGGGCACGTTGGCGAGCGCCTGGTGGCCGGGCTTTTACCCATGGAGCTCGGCCGGGCACAGCCCGAAGAGGAGACGTGGGTCCCCCTTCCCATGGGCTCACCACCTGTGAGAGGGGCCAAAGGGGTCGGGTGCATTGTGGAATGGGTGGTGGCCGAGGGCGGGGACCCTGGCGGTCTGATCCTCGGCTACAGAAGCTGGCCATTGGGACATGGAATGTCACCTCTCTGGTGGGGAAGGAGCCTGAGCTAGTGTGTGAGGTTGAGAGGTTCCGGCTAGAAATAGTCGGACTCACCTCAACGCATGGCTCTGGCTCTGGAACCAGTTTCCTTGAGAGGGGTTGGACACTCTTCCACTCTGGAGTTGCCCCTGGTGAGAGGCGCCGAGCAGGAGTGGGCATACTGGTTGCCCCCCATCTTGGTGCCTGTACGTTGGGGTTCACCCCGGTGAACGAGAGGGTAGCCTCCCTTCGCCTACGTGTGGGGGGACGGGCTCTGACTGTTGTTTGTGCCTATGCGCCAAACGGCAGCGCAGATTACCCACCCTTTTTGGAGTCCTTGGAGGGGGTATTGGAGGGTGCGCCTCCTGGGGACTCCCTTGTTCTGCTGGGGGACTTCAACGCTCACGTGGGCAATGACAGTGAGACCTGGAGGGGTGTGGTTGGGAGGAACGGCCCCCCTGATCTGAACCCGAGCGGTGTTCTGTTGTTGGACTTCTGTGCTCGTCATGGATTGTCCATAACAAACACCATGTTCAGGCATAAGGGTGTCCATGTGTGCTCTTGGCACCAGGACACCTTAGGTCGCAGTTCGATGATCGACTTTGTTGTCGTCTCATCTGATCTGCGGCCGCATGTCCTGGACACTCGGGTGAAGAGAGGGGCGGAGCTGTCAACTGACCACTACCTGGTGGTGAGTTGGCTCCGATGGTGGGGGAGGATGCCGGTCAGACCTGGCAGACCCAAACGTATTGTGAGGGTCTGCTGGGAACGTCTGGCAGAGTCTCCCGTAAGACGGAGCTTTAACTCCCACCTCCGGGAGAGCTTTGAACACGTTCCGAGGGAGGCGGGGGACATTGAGCCCGAGTGGGCCATGTTCCGCGCCTCTATTGTCGAGGCAGCTTATCAGAGTTGTGGCCGCAAGGTTGTTGGTGCCTGTCGTGGTGGCAACCCTAGAACCCGGTGGTGGACACCGGCGGTGAGGGATGCTGTCAGGCTGAAAAAGGAGTCCTATTGGGCCTTTTTGGCCTGTGGGACCCCGGAAGCAGCAGATAGATACCGGCAGTCCAAGCGGCATGCGGCTCGGGTGGTTGCTGAGGCAAAAACTCGGGCGTGGGAGGAGTTCGGAGAGGCCATGGAGAATGACTTCCGTACGGCTTCGAGGCGATTCTGGTCCACCATCCGACGTCTCAGGGGGGGAAAGCGGTACGCGACCAACACCATTTATGGTGGGGATGGCGTGCTGTTGACCTCAACTCGGGATGTTGTGAGTCGGTGGGCGGAGTACTTCGAAGACCTCCTCAATCCTACTGGCACGTCTTCCACTGAGGAAGTGGAGCCTGGGGACTTTGGGTCGGGCTCTCCAATCTCTGGTGCTGAGGTCGCCGAGGTGGTTAAAAAGCTCCGCGGTGGCAAGGCTCCTGGGGTGGATGAGATTCGTCCTGAGTTCCTTAGGGCTCTGGATGTTGTGGGGTTGTGTTGGCTTACGCGACTCTGCAATATCGCGTGGACATCGGGGGCAGTTCCCTTGGATTGGCAGACTGGGGTGGTGGTTCCCCTATTCAAAAAGGGGGACCGTAGGGTGTGTTCCAACTATAGGGGGATCACACTCTTAAGCCTCCCTGGTAAGGTCTATTCAGGGGTTCTGGAGAGGAGGGTCCGTCGGATAGTCGAACCTCGGATTCAGGAGGAGCAGTGTGGTTTTCGTCCTGGTCGTGGAACACTAGACCAGCTCTACACCCTCAACAGGGTCCTGGAGGGTGCGTGGGAGTTTGCCCAACCAGTTTACATGTGCTTTGTGGACTTGGAAAAGGCATTCGACCGCGTCCCTCGGGGGCTTCTGTGGGGGGTACTCCGGGAGTATGGGGTACCGGGCCCTTTGATACGGGCTGTTGGGTCCCTGTACGACCGGTGTCAGAGCTTGGTCCGCATCGCTGGCAGTAAGTCAGGCTCGTTCCCTGTGAGAGTTGGACTCCGCCAAGGTTGCCCTTTGTCACCGATTCTGTTCATAACTTTTATGGACAGAATTTCTAGGCGCAGCCAAGGTGTTGAGAGGATCCGTTTTGGTGGCCTTAGAATCGCTTCTCTGTTTTTTGCAGATGATGTGGTCCTATTGGCTTCATCAGTTCGTGATCTACAGCTTTCGCTGGAGCGGTTTGCAGCTGAATGTGATGCAGCCGGGATGAGGATCAGTTCCTCCAAATCCGAGGCCATGGTCTTGAGCCGGAAAAGGGTAGCATGCCCTCTCCGGGTCGGGGAGGAGGTCCTGCCCCAAGTGGAGGAGTTTAAGTATCTCGGGATCTTGTTCACGAATGAGGGAAAACTGGAGCGTGAGATCGATAGGCGGATAGGTGCAGCGTCCGCAGTGAAGCGGGCGCTGTACCGGTCTGTCGTGGTGAAGAGAGAGCTGAGTCAAAAGGCAAAGCTCTCAATTTACCGATCGATCTACGTTCCCACCCTCATCTATGGTCATGAGCTCTGGGTTATGACCGAAAGAACGAGATCTCGGATACAAGCGGCTGAAATGAGTTTTCTCCGCAGGGTGTCTGGACTCTCCCTTAGAGATAGGGTGAGAAGCTCAGTCATCCGGGAGGGACTCGGAGTAGAGCCGCTGCTTCTCCACATCGAGAGGAGCCAGTTGAGGTGGCTCGGGCATCTGGTTAGGATGCCTCCTGGACGCCTCCCTGGTGAGGTGTTCCGGGCATGTCCCACCGGGAGGAGACCCAGAGGAAGACCCAGGACACGCTGGAGGGACTATGTTTCTCGGCTGGCCTGGGAACGCCTTGGGATTCCCCCAGAGGAGCTGCTCCAAGTGGCTGGGGAGAGGGAAGTCTGGGCCTCCCTACTTAGGCTGCTACCCCCGCGACCCGACCCCGGATAAGCGGAAGAAAATGGATGGATGGATGGATGGATGGATGGTTTTATTTTAATAAAATGTTTTTTTCAACATTCACCAATTTTGTTTTTACTAAAGTATGAGCTGTGAGTTGTAGATGAACGAATGAAATTAAAACAGATACACAAATATTCTCACAAAGAATAACTCAACACTAACAGATAATATAGTGTACTACTGTAACTTTATTTACACATAACTACAGAAACACTTGGTTCATTGTTATCCTTTTTTTTTCAAACAATATGTTCATTTGAACAGTCAGAAAAAATATTAAATTCATTGATTCATTTTCATCTCAATGCTCTGGCCAGTTGTAGTATTTCTGCATATTTTGATGTCTTGATGCACAAACGTAGCTTTCTGCAGCATCAGTCCTGATGTTCTACAGATCCTGAAGATGTCTCCATCTGTTGTTTAACAATATCAAGGTTTGTTCTCCTCCACCTGGGTCCACTCTTCAGGTGAAGACATTTCTGTGAATTGATGATAAAACACACAGACACACACAGTATATATTATATGCAGTATACTGTATATTAAGACAATGGGTCAAACTAATGTCTTCAGACTCCACCACCTCCTCGTGCACGCTCCTGGATGTCCAGGTGTTGTAGGTCTGGACGCAGGGGACATCTGTCTAGTTTCTCCTCATCCTGCTGCTTGTACACTTCTTCAGACTCCACCACCTCCTCGTGCACGCTCCTGGATGTCCAGGTGTTGTAGGTCTAGACGCAGAGGACATCTGGGTCCATTCTTCAGGTGAAGACATTTCTGTGAATTGATGATAAAACACACAGACACACACAGTATATATTATATGCAGTATACTGTATATTAAGACAATGGGTCAAACTAATGTCATGTATTTCCATCATTTTAATGAGACACCACTATAACACCAAGTGATGTCCAAATTAAATAGAAAAATAAATATGAAATATTTTCAACATGTTGACTGGATTAAATAACAAAGCTGACAAATTGAAGCAACATGATTTGTGCAAATTGTTTTGTACACAAACTAATAACTAATAATGTTGAATGATTATTAGAAACATTAACTAATATATTACCATTTCAGTGCTGTGGAAACGATTTACATGTTGTAGAATTCCTTCTTCCTCTCAACTTGCAGCTCCTGTGAACTCCACACAGCTGCTCACTTCCTGAAGTGAAAAGTCTCCAAAAACCAGCAGGAGCTGAAAAAAAATTATAACCTGCTGTTTACTGGAAATAACTTTGGCTTCTCTGAAGACAAACCGCTAAAATATAAAGTTTTAAATGGCTAAATTGGACGGATCGCGTTTGTATCTTGTCCATTGTAAACAAGGTGCGCAGTTGACGTGAGTCTGTGTGTGACGTCATAATCGCGCGACGGGGAAAACCCGTATTTATCATGTGAAAAAAAAGGCGCTAATTTTAAACTGTTTTTGAGAGGAATTTTAATTAATTTAACATTGTTTTAGCAAAAACGATCAGAGGTCAATCTTAATATATATATATATATATGTTGTGCCATTTTATGGAAAGTTAAAAGATGATGTCAGTGGAGCTTTAAGCATCCTGACTGCCTGATGAACAGAGCTGTCACTCAGTCTGCTGGTTTGAGCCTGGAGACTCCTCAGTCTCCTCCCTGATGGCAACAGGCTGAAGCAGCTGTGTAGTGGGTGTGTGGGATCACCTGCCATGCAGAGGGCTTTCCGAGTGAGGCGGTTGCTGTGTAAGTCCTGTAGTGAGGGGAAGGAGGTGCCGACAATCTTCTCAGCTGCTCTCACGATGCGCTGGAGGCTCTTGCGGCAGGATGCAGTACATGCACCAAACCACACCGTGATGCAGCTGGTCAGGACACTTTCTATGGCACCCCTGTAGAAGGTGCACATGATGGGGGTTGGAGCTCCAGCCCTTTTCAGCTTGCGGAGAAAGTAGAGGCGCTGGTGAGCCTTCTTGGCCAGTGATGCAGTGTTCCTGCTCCAGGACAGGTCCTCTGAGACATGCACTCCCAGGAACTTGGTGCTGTCTACTCTCTCCACTGCGGTGCTGTTGATGGTCAGAGGGGCATGTTGGGCATCCCTCTTCCTGAAGTCCACAACAATCTCCTTTGTCTTCTCCACGTTGAGAGTGAGATTGTTGTGTCCGCACCACAAGGCCAGGCGGCTCACCTCGTTCCTGTAGTCCGTCTCATCGTTGTTGCTGATGAGACCCACCACTGTTGTGTCGTCCGCAAACTTGATGAAGTGGTTGGAGCTGTATGATGGTGTGCAGTCGTGTGTTAGCAGGGTGAATAGAAGGGGGCTCAGCACACATCCTTGTGGGGCCCCTGTATTCAATGTGATGGTGCTGGATGTGTTACTCCCGACCCGTACTGCCTGTGGTCTCCCGGTCAGGAAGTCTAGCAGCCAGTTACACATTGAGGTGTTCAGCCCCAGACTGTCCAGTTTATGGATGAGCTGTTGGGGGATGATGGTGTTGAATGCCGAGCTGAAGTCGATGAACAGCATTCTAACACTAGAAAGTTCCGGAGAAACTTTGACGGGGGCTGCCAGGCTGTTGCCAGACATCTTGAATCAAAATGGCTCCAAATGTTAATCAGTTCTAGAGATACATTTGATAAATACTTTCTATGAGTTTCAAACAGTACCAACAGTGAGTATGTTTTCATCAGATTCTAAATCATGTGACTTGACAGCAGCAGTTTGTGTGAGGAGTGTTCTCCCATTCATTTTCAATGGGGAAATATGGCAACTTTGTTAGCAAAATACATCGCCATGGTAACTCCGATTGCTTAGAAAAGTAATAGCACACATCTCTGAGTCGGGCCGGTCGTTTTGATATAACTTTTGTGGGGGTTCACTTTGTGGTTCGGTCCGTATTAAAGTTGAAAAAGATAACTTTTTCTGGTGTAGAATAATAAGTGGGCAGTAACCAACTAGTTCCTGGATTTGGAGATTCATTACGTCTTTGTTCGCAAATTACGTTGCCATGGTAAGTCGAAATGCCAATAAAAGTAATAGCACACATCAGGGGGCCGAGCCAGTCGTTTTGATATAACTTTTGTGGGGGTAGACATTGTGGTTCGGGCCGCATTAACGCTCGACGACAATGTAGACACACGTTCGAGCACAATAACAATAGGTGGCTTCCATGCATTTACATGCAATGGCAGCCCCCAATAAGAGTCTTTCGTGTCCAGATGTGTGAGAGCTGTGTGGAGGGCAGAGGAGATGGCATCGTCGGTTGAACGATTAGTCCGATATGCAAATTGGAAGGGATCCAAGGAGACAGGGAGGACAGACTGATCTGATTTTATCCTCAAATGGTGTTCCAATTGAGTTTGTTGATTCCAATAAATATCTGGGTATCTTGGTCGATTCACATCTCTCTTTTAAACTCCACGTGGAAAACCTAGTGAAGAAACTGAAAGTTAAACTGGGTTTCTTTTTCAGAAACAGATCATGTCTAACACTGAATGCTAGGAAACGCCTTGTATCTGTGACTTTCCTTCCCTCCATTGATTACGGTGACATTATCTACATGAATGCTCCTACAAGCACCCTGCAGATGTTGGATGTTGTCTATCATGGTGCACTAAGATTCATAACTGGCTGTGATTATCGTACCCACCACTGCACCCTGTATTCACTGGTTAACTGGACATCATTAACCTCACGCAGACTCTTCCACTGGTACATTTTCATCTTTAAATCACTTCTTGGTCTGCTGCCCTCATACATCTCCTCCTACATGTCTTTGCGTGAGTGCAGCTACAGCGTGCGCTCTCAGGACATGATTACCTGCAGTGTTCCGTCAGTGAGGACTGAACTTGGAAAAAGGGCCTTCTCCTATTCTGCTCCTGCTTCCTGGAATATCTTACAAAAAGATCTGAAGCTCTCGGCCCTGACCTCTCTAAATGGTTTTAAGAATCTGTTGGAATCCTGGCAAAAACCAATGCAGATATGTTCTTGTTCTTGATTTTATACATCTACTTTATAATGTTTTGCTAGTTTTTCTATTGTTTATTGTTTAAGGTAATTCTACCATTGCTGTTCATTATTCTTTAGTTTGTAGCAGGTCGCTTTTGTAAATGAGTCCACGAGGCTCAATGAGATTTACCTGACTAAATAAAGGTTGAATGAATTTGATGCTTTTTATGACTAGCCGTTCGAAGCACTTCATCAGGATGGGGGTGAGTGCTACTGGACGATAGTCATTGACGCAGGAGGGTGTTGCCTTCTTTGGGACAGGGATGATGGTGGTGGCTTCGAAACAGGTGGGGACAATGGCCTGACTCAGTGAGATGTTAAAGATGTCCGTGAAGACCGCTGCGAGTTCCCCTGCACAATCCTTCAGCACATGGCCAGGTATGTTGCTATGCTATTATTGTCACTGTAGCTTACGATACCAAGCCACCTTCATTCTGCTCGCTGCTTAGAGCAACCATCAAATCAAGTAAAGTCAAGAAATGTGCAACGTTCCTTCTTCCTGATTTCCTCCCTCAGAGCACACTCCCGGAGCACCGAGGCAGCGAGTACTTTTGAAAATGCAGCTGATTAGACTGTTGAAGTCCTTTTTATTAAGTGAAAGTTCAGTTGAGACAGACTTTTATTATAATTTTGAGCAAACAAATAATTGTTTTTAGGTGATTATCTTGTTAAATTTTGACGAAATGCACAGCAAATTGCCCTGTGCGCGTTCCAGTTTCTGAGTATCGGCCTTTGAAAATGCAGCTGATTTGACCGTCAAAATGCATTTATTACGTAAAAGTTCGACTGAGACACACCATTACTGTAATTTCGAGTACAGTAAACAAATAAATTGTTTTTAAGTGTTAATCTTGTTAAATTCTTGTTAAAGTCCTCCTGTGCACGCTCCCGCGGCCACAATTTGGCAGCCAATCGATTTTTGACACAACACCGGCCCACATTTATGGGTTGTGAGCGGTGACGCATAATAGATGTGACTTATACGGCAAGGGGATGTATTTATTGATTTTCCTACTTTTTTAGACATACATGTATTTGGACTGATGAGACTTATAGGGCGGTGTGATGTAAATGGCGGTAAATACGGTATTTACAAGGTTTGACCAAAACAGCTACAACTCTGCCATGTGTCATCCTAAAATAAGATTTTTTTATTATTATTCTGGTATAAAAAATGGCGAGTGACATGTATTCCATCCATCCATCCATCCATCTTCTTCCGCTTATCCGGGGTCGGGTCGCGGGGGTAGCAGTAGGGAGGCCCAGACTTCCCTCTCCCCAGCCACTTGGAGCAGCTCCTCCGGGGGAATCTCAAGGCGTTCCCAGGCCAGCCGAGAAACATAGTCCCTCCAGTGACATGTATTACTTTAAGAAATTCAGGTCTCTCATGTAATTGAGTCCCAGAGGCTCAATGGGATTAACCTGTATAAATAAAGTTTGAATGAATTTCAGGTTAGATCAGTTTTATTATTTAAATACAATATGAAGAGAGAGAAAACAGCAACAGAAGCATCTAGGGTTTAATCTGAAGTCTAGTCAAAAATAAACTACCCTATTTTCCGGACTAAAAGTCGCAGTTTTTTGCCTAATTTGCATGCCCTGCAACTAATAGAGAGGTGAGACGTGTTTATGGATTTTTTCCCCATATTTTTAGACCAATTTTAGGCTCAGATATGACCGTTTTTCATTTTGGCAAAAAATGGTGCAGTACCACTTTCGGCCTCTAGGGTACACCAACCGTTTCCACCTCATGTGTCCGAAGGCAGCCTCCTCTGGTCGGACACACTCTGTCGCTGCCCGGCCTCCTGCTCTGGAGGTATGTTAGCTGTGTTTGTTAGCAAAAACGGTTACTATTTATCTAAATAACTCATGAACTACCAGACAGATTTTCTTTAAACTTACAGAAAGTAATTACTGTGTGGTCATTTACAAACTGTTAGCTGTTGGAATTGTTTGAGATAAAATTCAATCTTTTAGCTTCGTAAATATGCAGCTGTTAGCTCGTTGTTTTTCCGGAGACTATTTATCTAAATAAGTCATGAACTACTGGACAGATTTTTCTCAAACTTACAGAAAGTAATCACAACATGGACATTTACAAACTGTTACGTGTATGAGACATTTGAGCTAAAATTCGATTTATTTATAATTTATTTTCGCAGCGCACGCGACGGTTTGGAAGACGTCAAAGCGAAACAATTTAAATCCAGCTGATTTGGCCATTTTGTGAATTTATTAAGGAACGGTTAGGCTCAGGAATCCTTGTGCTATAATGTCAGCTAAGAAATATATATTTTAAAGTGTTTATTTAGCTACATTTAAAGAAATAAAGCCGTCCACCCGCGCGCGTGCACATCGCAAAATATCTAAAAAAGCTAAGTCTGGTCCTCTGTACATTCAAAAAAACAAAACAAAACAAAGCAAAAAAAATTTGTAGAAACGTTTCGTCTTTTGTCCGAAAGACTTCCTCAGTCTGAGGTGCTGTGTTCAGCTCAGTCTTATAAATAGCACCCTCTCTATAAGACTGAGCTGAACACAGCACCTCAGACTGAGGAAGTCTTTTGGACGAAAGACGAAACTTTCCTACATTTTTTTTTTTTGCTTTGTTTTTTTAGATTTTTCTACCTGGATTATCAAAGTCAAAGTCAAAGTCAACTTTATTGTCAGATCTGCAATATGTACTGTACAGGACATACACAGGACCGAAATTGCGTTTCTCTCAGTCCCTCGGTGCAACAGTAAACATCTAAACATTGAAACACTGAAACATATAATAATAGACATAAGCATAAAATAGTAAAACTAACACTGTCCTGAGTTTTTTGCATAGTGGTATAAGAGTATGAAAATTTACACCAACTCTAAAACTAAAACATTAAACATTTAATGAACATAATACTGTCCTGAGTTTTTGCATACTAGTATAAAAAAAGAGTATAAAAAGTATAACTAAAATAAACTAAACTAATTATTGAGCATGCATCAGGGTACATCGCAAAATACTTTTTAAAATCCAGTTGATTTGACAATTGTGTTCATTGATTAAGGAAAAGTTCAGCTAAGACACATCTTTGCTATAATTTTCAGCAAACAAACAATTGTTTTTACCGTGTTAATCTTGTAAAGTCCTTCCGTGCGCGCTCGCTTCTGTGGCCGCCATTTTCAGCAGGGCAAATGAGGCGCTGACGCGTCGCGTAGCAGTGACGCATAATAGATGCGACTTAACTGAAGGTGTGACATGTTTATGGATTTTTCCAATTTATTGCCAATAATTGGACAAAGCGACTTATAGAAAGGTGAGACTTATCAGGTGGAAAATACGGTAAGTAAAAAAATCTCTCAATTTATCTCCTCTAAAGGAACTTCCATTGAGAAAGGAGATTCCTCTAGTAATGATAATCTCCCTGCTGCCTGCGTACTGTATTTCATTGCAATCTCTTTTTTTTTGTTGCTTTGTTTTATCTTTCTCCTCCATGCAGGGTATGCTCAGAGGCTTGAGGCTCTCTATGCCACAAGGTAGGATAAGAAGCAGACAAACACCCAAGCGGACCTGATCAGAGCGCCTGCCAAAGTCCTGATAAGCTGACAGGCAGGAGAGGACAGCAAGGAGTGGAAGGAGGACAGCATGAGGACGGTTTCCTGTCTGGGCACTAACCGACTACGTCATCTCATGGCCTGGAGTATAACAAACGTGCCACTTAGTCACATTACAAGTGTCATTTCACATTTTAAGTTCTGTTTTTTTCTTTGAGATTTTGAAACAGGAAATGAGACACGAAATTACTCAAACTGTGTGAAAATCGTTTTTCTTTATCGAAGGTGCAAAAAAACATCCAGTTAGACACAACAAAGAAAACGACAAATGCAAGAATGGTATTCATGCTCGCTTTCATGATTAAAAAAAAGAAGAAGCTTCAACTGAATATGACAACAACAACCAGAATGTAACTCCACACAGTTAAGGCCCGCTTTAACAAACAAATGAAAAAAAAAAGCTATTCTTTTTTTACATCATTAATATTTCTCAGAAACAGACATGCTTCAATAAAAGTACATTTTAGAACATTCAGAATGAAGAATAAGCACTTTTTTTAGATAAAGGTGATATATCACATCATGCTGATGCTGATCTGTTTTCTTGTTGCTGTGTTCATCTGTGACCATCTGCTCGTAAAGACTCATGTTCGTGCTGCTGTTTGTAATGATGTTTTTCTATTACTCTAGGGCTTAGTGTATTTCTAGTTGGATGTTTTTCTTAGTTCATATCCTAGATGTTATTACTGTTTTTCTCTTACATTTTGTTGTTGGATGTAACTGGGACCCTGTGTACATAATCTCATTTCATCACATGTACTACATGCAGTGCAAATGACAATAAAGACTCTCTGACTCTGACTCTGACTCTGATATGTGTCTGTGGTATGATGAACCCATGTGCAGAAAAGCAAGGGAAAACTCCAAGGTAAAAAACATATTAATTCTAATGTATTAACAGAAAATTAAGGCTGACGTGGCAGCAAAACATTACAAAGCTCCAGAGTATAAACACAGAAGAACAGAACACAAAGCTGAGAGAAGCACAGACAAGGTGGAAATACAAAGATACTAAACTTAAAAGGACACTAACGAGACACAATGATGAACACATGGGTGATTGGGAGCAGGTGACACAGGATCAGGCAACATGGAAGAAACATTGAGGAAGGCAGGAAGCACAATAAACACAAGAATCTAAAGAAGTAACACAAATTAAAACACAGATTCTCACAATGTGTTGTCCCTTTTGCACGTTCAACCCTTGTGTGGTCACTTGGGCCACAGATGGGCATCATAGTCTGTGCATCTTGAGCAGACGTGAGCAACATATGGTCCGAGGGCCAAAAGTGGCCCTTGGATAATTTTCATCCGGCCCACAAAATGCTTACCGTAATTGGAACGAAAACAACTTAAAAAAAGTTTATGAAAACCTGAAACTTAAGGAAGCTAATATATTGTCACGAGAGCCAATTTTACAAGAGAGTACGTCTTATATTTCCAGAGTACAGTAATGAGGACAGCAGACATATAAATATATATAGATATATAGATATAGATATATATAGATATATAGATATATATAGATATAGATAGATGGATATAGATATATATATATATATATAGATATATAG
>JBBPBX010000435.1:31349-59714 GCA_038048925.1 Garcialebias charrua | reverse complement strand
GGGGTTCACAGGAATGAAATGGGATGTATCAGAAAAGACAGTTCCTCGTCCATGAACTAAAACCCATATTTTAGACAAAGTGGCTCATTTATCACAAGCTAACACATGCAAACACATTCAAACAGGTCCAAACACTGGAAAAAAAGGTCCACCCTTTTTTCATCTATCCATCTATCCATTATCTTTACCCGCTTCTTCCTTTTTAGGTCACGGGGGTCGCTGGTGCCCATGTCCAGCAATCACTGTGTGTGGGGTGGAGTACACCCTGGACGAGTCGCAAGTCCATCACAGGGACACATAGAAAACAACCATTCACTCTCCCACTCACACCTAGGGACAATTTAGAGTTACCATTCAGCCTAACATGCATGTTTTTGGACTGTGGGAGGAAACCGGAATACCCGGAGAAAACGCATGCACGGAGAGAACATGCAAACTGCACCCAGGAAGGCCCCTGGACCGAGATTTGAACCAGGGACCTGCTCGCTGAGAGGCAGAAACTCTACCAGTTGTGCCACCGTGCTGCCCATTTTTCATATCTAGTGTTTTTGTTTTTTATGTATCAGGACATAATTAAAAACTAGAGAAACAATGCATTATGAGTAAATGTAAATAAAGTCAGATCTGTTAAAACATAAACGTTAAAAAAAAAATCTTAACTATAGCACCCATCTCTTGGAGCTGAACGTTCTGATGTGTGAATTGCTAAAAACAGTACAACGATGCAGAAGTCGTTAGATTGCAAATAAAGTGTGGAATAAAGAATCACCATTCACTCAATAATCTGTATTTACCAAGTTCTCCGTGTATTTAAATCTAACTTCAAGTGTATGAAAGTGTACTTCAAATGGAAAACATGGGTGATGAATTAATGTCATCACATGTAGAATCCCATTTAAGTTGAAGTTGTGCTCTCCTGTGGGACGTAATGGTCCTCAGACGGTTGTAGAATAACTCTTTACATCTTTGTTTTAGTCCATTTATGTTTGTGGACTTGTTCTTGCACAACTTTCTAAAAAAAAAAGCAACAAAAAAAAGAAAAAACATTGCAATCAAGTTGAGGTCTGGACTTCAACTGGCCTACTGCAACACTTTGAGCCATTTATTTTTCTGACATTCTGTTGTAGATTGGCTGTTTCGTTTGGGATCATTCAACCAAGTTTGGCTGTCCAGCAGCTGTCTCTCTTTTGTCTCTGGAATACTTTGGTTACAGAGGAGTTCAAAGTTGACTCAGTGACTGCAAGTTGCTAAAACAAGCTCAAATCATCAACCCTCCACCACCGTGCTTGACAGTTGATAAAATGTATTTGTGTTGATAGGATGCGTTTGGTTTTCACCACGTGCTGCTGTGCATTATAAGTAAACTTCTTTATGTTGACATTTGTCCAAAGGCCTCATGCACAAACCGTTCGTACGTACAGATATGTGCTTATCCTGTGCGTACGAGCGATTAAGGATCATTTGTGGCATCCAACAATGTTTCCGTATCCTAAGATTTTTTTCAGATACGAACAAAATGTACGTGTGGTCTGGACCTGTCGTATATTTTACGAGCAGTCGGTCCGCCGTTATCCAGATGGATTTCCATCACTAATCACTTATATTTCGTTATTTAGAAAATATTCTGAGTTTAAAAAGAATTAAATGCAACGACACAAATTTGTTAAATTAAAAGAAAGCGGCTTCAAACCCCCCCCCCCCGCGCCCCACTCGACCACCGTGCGCCCCCGCGCGTGGTGTGGCACACGCCCCCCCACCCCGTGCCAACAGTGGGCACGGGGTCCCCCCGCGCCAGTGTCGGCATGCCCCCCCCCACGCCGCGCGACTGTCGAGCAGACACACACACACACACACACACACACACACGCAGAGAGAGGGGAGAACAAAGCGAAACCAGCTTATTCATTCGTTTCATGTCATTTTTTATTTAAGCTGCCTGTTGACTGCGGGCGCACTGTCATCTGAGTGTGGATCATCGCGCGTCTTGCAGTAAGTCTGCTCCATCTCGCAGACTGTCCACCTGTCGTGCTGCGGCGAGACGTTTGTTTGAAGCCATTTTCAGATCAAACCATTTATTCTTGATTTCTGATACTGTACGACCCACGGGACACACAGCATGCACTACAATATTAATATGAAGTTAACTGTAGTTTAGAGACATTTTAAAATGCTTCTGTTGAAAAACACATCCGACACTTGCGGGGGGTGGGGGGTAGCGGTGCGCCACAGCTCTTCTGAATAAGTGAAACTATAATGTAACACAGTACACTAAAGATATTTGACCATCCGACACTTGCGGGGGGGTGGGGGGGGGGGTAGCCACAGCGCGACTGAGAGCAGATCTCCGAACGCGTGAAGTTCCTCATTTTACTTCATGTGTTTGAATGAATGGACACTTCCTGCTGTCAGAAGGCAGGAAGCGTGGCCTTATATGGTGTTTTGAGGGGTGGAAATTATGTAAATTACATTCACGCGAGCACGCGCAGGTGAGTAGAACAGGTGGAATTCATCAACTTTAAGCAGCCCGTTTACACGCTTTTCCTGTGGATAGAAGAGTTTGTTGGTTCTGACGTGGCATGTTCGTACGAACGCTTCGTACGAACAAAAGTAGGAGGAATTTAGGATTAGAATAAGAACATTTTCGTGCATGAGGGCCATTGTTCCAGAAGTTCTGTGGTTAAAAATCTGAGTTAGTCAACCATGTGTTTTTAAAAACATGTGTTTTTAAAAACAAAAGACTTTCTCCAAAAAATCCTTCCAAACAAGCCTTACACGTTCAATCTTTTTCTTAATGACCTACCTACGAAATAAGGCCTGTAGAGTCTGAGATGAATCTCTTGGTTTTTTTTGTCTTCTTTTCTCTGAACATTGCACAGTCTGACCTTGGGGTGAATTTCTGGGGGTGTCCACTCCTGGGAAATCTGGCCGCTGTGTTTATAATTCTGAATAATTTTTGTCTGTTTTACAAAGAACTCCAAACTGAAAATTGTAGGGTTTGAAGAAGGACTGGGCCCAAATGTAGACTAACACGAGGAGCGTGAAGATTAAACTAAAAGCTTTATTTACCAACGTAAAACAAAAAGGTTGTTGTGGCAACAAAACTAAACTAACAAGAAAACTCTGATGGTCACTGGAAACAGAAGAAGACATGACCATGTGGCATCAAGGCCAATAATGTTGAACTGGTGAAGTGAAACGGAGTCTGAATAAATATGGAAAGTGGAGGCACCATGGGTAATTATTAACTGGGGACAGGTGTGAGTGAGAGACTGACTGAAGAAACACTGAGGATGAAGGAGAAAAGACACACAGATCTACACAGGCATTACCACAGAAAACACACAAGAATACAAAAAAAGAAACCTAACAATAAAGTACTAAAACACAGACTGGACAAGCTCTAAGCTTGTTTTTAGAAAAGGAGGGAACTGAGGTAACATAAGAATAATCAGGTGAACAGGAATCCAAAAACACTGAAAGCAAAACTAAGAAATTTGATTAAAAATGCAAATAACTAAAAATACACAGCTCATGACAAAAATTATCTTTGAACCTTCTCAGATTGATAGGCAGCGACGGTTGCTTCTCTTAGATTAGATTGCTGATGTTTTCCCTACTTGACATTGTGTTAACACGTGTGTGCTCTAGAAAAGCAAACTGCCCAAACTTCCACTTAAATATGGACGTGGTCACATTTGCTGATGATCTGTTTATCAAGTTCATTTGATCGGCAACATCTGGCTGCAATTTCCTTCTAAATCTGCTGGAAGCAGCAAGGGAGTTTCCATTGCACCTTAATTTTTTTTGTTAAATAAATAACAAAATATTAATAATGACCTTCTTGCCTCTCAGCAAAAAGGTCGCAGGATCTCCTTGAGGTGTATAATTTGACTATTCTCCCTGTGCAAGCATGGGTTGTCATAAGCCGCTTTGCCATTGATAAGTGCGACCCGAGCCCGTTCTTGTCTTATCAGTTCTTCTCAGGTGGATGAATTGCAGCTGTGACTGTTTCCCCACTCTGTGGGTGGGATCCATCATAACTGTAATCGGATTCAATTTTCTTAGTTTATTCCAGTGCTGGTTAAATGTCCGGGTACAGCCATGCTGCTGCGCCATCATCCCTGAAATCTTGCAGTAAATGTGCTCGTTTCTTGTAGCGCCACCCAGCTCGCACTGAATCTGATTCAGTAATAAAGACAGAAAGGTCGGACCTCTTAACCTGGAAATGTATATTTTGGGCTCATAAAAAAAAAAAAGTTACATTTACTGATTGTCAAAAACATGCTTCAGCACTGCAGCCAACAATAAGTGAGCCACTGATGAATTGGTAATGAACTGTGCTCATATAGGGCCTTAGCCCACCAGGATACTCATTATCTCTGTGTTTTACAACATTAGCCACAATCTGCTCTCATTTACCCATCTACACACATTCATGCAACACTACTATATATTTACAAAGCTAATACAAAATAGGCATTTCACAGAGTCTAACCAGTGCTTTTTGCATTCATACATCGATGGGATACATCAGAGGCAATGACGGGTTCAGTGTCTTTCTCAGGAACACGTCAACATGTGACTGCATACTGGTGGAATCGAACCTTCGGCTCTCTGTTGGAGAACAGCTCTAACAGCTAATCCACAGCTACTCATATCACTGTATAAGACCAAGAAGATATTTCATCATGCTCATCAGTAACAGAAAAGGAAGCGTTAACAACCTTTCATTCAGCATACCGGTAAGTCTGTTCAAAAGGCTTTGATGACAATTAAAACGGCGTCTAAAAGGCAAATAAAACACAGAGTTCCCAAAACGTAACTGCTGTTGCAGCCAAACATGCCTTGGTAGTTAGGAATTTTCTCTAAATGCTATAAGAAAAAATAAAAGAAACAAAGATACAACTTTACAATAAGGCTCCCTTTATAGAAGGCTAATAAATAGTTTATAGATGGGTTATTAATTCCTCTGTAAACCCTTTATAAATCAGAAAGTTAATTCTCAATAGTCCAGGTAAATTTATAATCATTTATAATCATTATAAATGCTTATTATGCATTAATTAAGGGTGACAGAGAGATAAAACTGATAAGTTTCTTGCCAAATAGTGAGTCAAATCTGTTCACCTATATATTTCATCTAGAGTTGCTATATTAAACATTTCAGACTAAGTTACTACCTGCACAATAAGCACTTGTAAACCTATTTCTTTACCATATAATATTGTATTTTATCACTGCATTATATGTATCTACAACTAATATTGTATTCTAAAAATTAGGTTTACAAATGCTTATTGTGCTTATAAGGAAGTAACTTGGTCTGAAATGTTTAATATAACAACTCTAGATGAAATGGATCAAGGTGAACAGATTTGGCAACAAACTGATCAGTTTTGTTTCTCTGCCACACTTAATTAATGCATAATAAGCCATTATAATGATTTATAAAGTGTTTATAGAGGAATTAATAACATGTCTATAAACTATTAGGCATCTATAAGGGGAGCCTTATTGTAAAGTGGTACCGAAACAAATAAGTCAGGATGAACAAACATCGGAATTTTAGGGGAAATATAAATGTGACTAAGGAATTTAATATGTTGCGGTCTCAGTACTGGGAAAAGTTTTAAAGTGCACAATATTATAGTAAGAAATAAATATGGAATCAGTGTTTTTAGGAATATAAAATGGATGAAGTTTGAAACTACAGACAAGCAACTACGCAAACTGAATAACTAAGGGCAACAGGCCTTAATGTCACAGAAAACAATGAATAAATGAATAAATCAAATGAATAAAATCCATAGTGGAGATGGAAGAACATCCCAAAAGAACAACCGTCAGGGCGGCACTCACTGTAAAAAATCAAGAACGAAATTTCTCATTAAAAGGTGTTTGACAGCTCAGGGGTCTGAAAGCCCTCCATTGACACCATACATGAAATCAGCCAGCCCGTTACAATAAAAGTGCAACTGTGACTCAGCGAGGGTTATGTGACATCCATATCTTTATTACCAGCACTGCAGTGTGCATAATGTTTTTTTGGTGACCTACAGTCATGGAAATGTGTTTTTATTCCTCAGGGACAAAGTCAAGAAAGTCAACAGCCTAGATGGAGGTTTGTCGCCTCATAACTTACTGTTGCTTGAAAGGAAATATACAGTTTGTGACAGATTTTAAAAAGGGACACAACTTTCTGTAAGGACTCTTTGGGGCTAAATTGTCTGCTGCACAATAATAATAATAATAATAATAATAATAATAATAATAATGGGCAGCACGGTGGCACAACTGGTAGAGCTGCTGCCTCTCAGCGAGCAGGTCCCCGGTTCAAATCCCGGTCCGGGGGCCTTTCTGGGTGGAGTTTGCATGTTCTCTCCGTGCATGCGTGGGTTTTCTCCGGGTGCTCCGGTTTCCTCCCACAGTCCAAAAACATGCATGTTAGGCTGATTGGTAACTCTAAATTGACCCTGGGTGTGAGTGAGACAGGTCCCTCTTGTAAATGAGTCCCCGTGGCTCAACGAGGCTAGCCTGTATAAATAAAGGTTGAATGAATGAATGAATGAAAATAATAATGAATTTAATTTATAACGCACTTTTCATTAACAAAAATCTCAAAGTGCTACAAAGTGCAACTAAAATCAAAGATCAAATAAAAACAAGTGATAAAATCAAGTAAAATCAATGATAAAACAACAAAAATCAATAATAAAATCAATTAAAAATGATGATAATATCAACTAAGATCTAAGATAAAATCATGCGGAGGCAGAGTAGGCTCGCTTAAAAAGAAATGTCTTTAAGCCTTGTTTAAAGTCAACCAGTGACTGTGGAGCTCTAGTCAGGTAGTCAATACTGACAGTTCATCCCCACATTTACCTCTCCAGCTCTCATTTCTGAGTGCTGAATGACTCAACTTAAGTTTTTTTCATTCAACCTTTATTTAGGCAGGCTAATCCCACTGAGTCTCGAGGACTCATTTACAAGAGAGACCTGTCTACAAACTAAAGAATGATGACAACAGCAACAGTAGATTTTCCTTGGACAATCAACAATAGACAATAATAAGAGAAAAATACAGATATATATTTTTAACAAGTTAAAACAAAGATGTCAATGTAGCAAAACAGACAGATTATAAGGTAGATGTAGAAAATCAAAAACAGGAACATGTCTGCATTGGTTTTTGCCAGGATTCCAACAGATTCTTAAAACCATTTAGAGAGGTCAAGGTCGAGAGCTTCAGATCTTTTTGTAAGATATTCCAGGAAGCAGGAGCAGAGTAGGAGAAGGCCCTTTTTCCAAGTTCAGTCCTCACTGACGGAACACTGCAGGTGATCATGTCCTGAGAGCGCACACTGTAGCTGCACTCACGCAGAGACATGTAGGAGGAGATGTATGAAGGCAGCAGACCAAGAAGTGATTTAAAGATGAAAATGTACCAGTGGAAGAGTCTGCGTGAGGTTAATGATGTCCAGTTAACCAGTGAATACAGGGTGCAGTGGTGGGTATGATAATCACAGCCAGTTATGAATTTTAGTGCACCATGATAGACAACATCCAACATCTGCAGGGTGCTTGTAGGAGTGTTCAAGTAGATAATGTCACCGTAATCAATGGAGAGAAGGAAAGTCACAGTTACAATGTGTTTCCTAGCGTTCAGAGTTAGACAGGGTCTGTTTCTGAAAAAGAAACCCAGTTTAACTTCCAGTTTCTTTACTAGGTTTTCCACATGTTTAAAAGAGAGATGTGAATCGACCAGGATACCCAAATATTTATAGGAATCAACAAACTCCATAAGGACACCATTTGAGGATAAAATCAGAGGAAGAACTGCTGGGACCGACGTCCTATTTGAAAAAGCCTCCGTTTGGTTTTATCAGCATTTAGGACAAGTTTGAGACGGAATAAATCTGACTGGATGATGTCAAAAGCGGATTGCAAAAGCTGGAAAACCTTAGCTACTGTTTTAGCTCGGCAGTAAACAACTGTATCATCAGCATAGAAATGTAAGGATGCATGCTCTGACCTACATTACCTATGTAGATTGTAAAGAGGGTTGGTCCTAAGACTGAGCCTTGTGGTACACCATTGTTGACTGTTAAGTACTGGAAGAAGTACCATTATGTTGAACACATTGCCTCCAATCGGAAAGATAGTTTGTTGAAAGAAGCTGAAACTGAATTGTTAAAGTTAAACAACCAGAACAGATACCGGTACTAAAATGAGCAACATCGAACTAAAAGCTGAAGGTTGCTAAGACGTAGCTACATGCTAAACTGAGCAAAACCATAGTCTAGAATAGATAAAGCTAAAATTAGGTAAATCTTAGCTAAAAGCTAAAAGTAGTTCAATAAGTCTAACAAAAGCATACTCGTAAGTATGAGGATGGAGATTTCAACTAAACCAATGTTTTTGAATGTTGACTCGGCATTCACAAAATTGGAACCAAAGAAGTGTCAGGGTCCCGGTAACTTTCAGTCTTTTAGCACGTTTTCTCTTGAGACTAGACAAGTGACAAGTGAGAATCCTCCACTCCACCCCCAACCTTCAGCTCAGGCCACCTTTTTTANGGGAATATCCTGACACCACGCTGCATCACATCTTGGTAGCACAGCTGTAGCATAACTGACCAGAAGACTCTGCAGCATGTGGTGAGAATGGCTGAGGGATTCATGAGTCTCACTCTCCTCCTCAGAGACTGTTTTCAAGAAGAGATGCAGAGGGGTTGGAAAAAGCCCTCAGTTTTTGTGAGATCTCTCTCATCCTTTCCACGAGCTGTTTAATCTCCTGCCATCTGAAAGGAGAGATCACTCCATCAAGAGCAACCAGAATGTGCAACAGCTTCATTCCTCAGGCTGCTACAGTATAATGATCTGAATGAGAGAAACATAGTTCCCTTATCAGTCAGGTTCATTGCGCCGCCGCGCGGTTCACCTGAAGTAATACATTCACGCATTGAAAAGGCAGGTGGGTGTCAGCGTCATCGGAGAGGCCCCGCCCTCTTTGCATAAAAGAGGCTGACGCCCCACCTTCATCCTCTTTATGCCCTTCACCTTGCTTACACCTAACTTTGTTGGACTCTCTCTGTGACTGCATCGCTTGACTGGAGGTGAGCTCGCTCCCTACCCTGAGCGTACAGAGAAATTTCCTTTGTACTGCTGGGTCAGCGAAAGCTAGCCCAGTGCCTTTTATTTAACCTCAAGGTTTTTTCTTCTCTCTTCGCAGCTTCGCTCGACGGCGCTAACTGCGTCACTAGCTACCTGGCTAACGGAGATTAGCAGGCTAGCCAACGAGAGCGACTCGACGAGAGGAAGTCTTCGGACCACGTTAGCTACAGCTAACGAGCTCGACTCTTCTCAGCCATGGCTCCAGAGAAGGGAACGCAAAAATCCAAAAATTCTAAGAAGACCAGCAGGCCAGCGAGCCCCAGCTCCTGAGCCTACCTCAGCGGCTGCGGCTACCCCCTTTCGGCGGCGGACACCCACGAGGCCTGTCCCGTCTGATTGAAATGTTCAGAAAGAAATCATTGGGTTGACTTCCACAACTGATTCACATTTGTAGTCAGACCAGTTCAAGATGGCTGTCAGAGTCAACTGACCTTAAAAAAACAAAAATGGCCATACTGTGATTCATTTTTTAAAATAGATATTGAGTTAAAATGAGGAGTGGTAGTAGCTGGATATTGTCCGCAACATGTAATTTAAGTCAAAGTGCAAGATTTTTGCTGAAAACTTTACCAAAAACATTTGGAGTCAACTTTTATCTCTGTTAGCAAAATATATTATAAACTAGAGAGTGACCTTGACTTGAGCATGAACTTTGGTGTTTTGAACCACAGTGGCATGACTGTCTCAGAGGAGTTGACAGGGGAGAGGGCGGGCCCCGGAGGCCATCTTAGCACCAGCAAACTTGTTTTTTTTTTTCTGAATGGAGTATGCTCTTAGTGTGAATCAGTTTGTTTGGTGGCTTCACAGACTGAAGAAGTCCTTTGGATGAAGGATGAAACATCTCAACAAAAAAAAAGAAACCAACCAACCAGATGACCTGACTGAACATTGTTGGATCTTTTAAACTACTGGAAATATCTCCGTGAGACTCTTGAAAAAGTAATAACTGTCTGTAGTCAAGTCAATTTAAGATGGCCGCCACAGTTTATTCACCTTAGCCTACACAAAAATGGCTACTCCTCAGTAGATTTTGTACATATTAAGTTAAACTGTTGTGTGGTAGTAGCTGACAGTTACTCAATATACATACTCCAAGCACTAAGAGATGATCAAAATATCACAATATAGTAAGAGATGAAGTATCGTTGTTTTTATGGTTTACGAATAAATCTTTGTCATTTTTCAACATAAGATGAGCTTATATTCTATTTGGCATAACAAGAAATATACACTCCCTCACTATGAGAAGCTAGGCTTTTATTTAAATATGAAACAAGCGTCTAAATAGATCTTCAATATTATTTTTTTAATGATTTTTACTAATTCTGTTTTCCACCTGGATTTTTTTTAAATATATATAAAAAAAGGGTACACCATTCCTTAACTGAATTACAATCAAATGTGCAGTACTGTATGTCACTTTATTTGCTCAACCTATGACGCGTTTGTTTTTCTCAATAACTTTCTAAAGACACGGCAGCATATTTTGCTTAAACAACAAATGCTGGAGGAAAAACCAAACCTTCATCTGAAATATCAACGCAACCCACACAGTTTTACACATCGAATCAAACAACGGTCCCTTTCTGCCGTGTAAGAATGTTTTGTCTTCTTTAGCACCATGTTGAGGTGTGAGACGTGAGCCGTAAAGAACTAGATGTGCTCAAAATTAAACAAAGGTTTTAATAGACAATATGAATCATTATAATAATTTCATGTGCGTTCTCAACAGATTCCCTGGCTGAGATTTGAACACGTTTTACCTTTCTGCCTGTACTGTATTAGATCAACCAGGAAATGCAGCTTAATGCCCAGAAAATCATCCAGGATGCTGTTAGAGCCCGGCGAGGGGATTCATTATCAGTCAGAGCAGAGTTACGAGACAGCGCCGCAGATTAAAGCTTTGTCGAGCTCGTTCCTGCTGTTAGATGAGCCACAAATCTTCACTTGGCTGCCCAGTCCCAAAATCCTTCCCTCACTGGTCTGACTCTAGTGGAGCTGAAATAAAAAGCTGAGAGCTGACAATGAAAAACCAGCATCAAGTGCAATGTTCTTTACTTTTATGCTCTTTTAGTGGAAGGATCCAGAGTTTCAAAAAAGACACATCAACAGTGTGAAATCCAAACTAGTGACAAACTCAATACAGTGACTGTTGCGAACTTTAAGGCTAATTTGAAGAAATGACTGACTGTTTTATGTTTTTCAGCTTGAGACAATTAGGCAGAAAGAGCATTGGGCATTTCTTTCATCACTCCCTTGTTTTAACGTAATATGAAGCAACAATCAGGCAATTCTTCATATACTGTAACAATTAAACTATAGTCTTTTCATTTTAAGGCTTAATTCTCTTAATAATAGATTTTAAAAAGCAACTGTTTCTATACAGTCAGGCTTTTCCAAAAGAAAAAAAAATAAGTGAAAAATCCAGAATTTAATATCTTTAATTGTTTTTTCTAAGCTTTAATGAATGGCAGTGATTTCCACTTGTGGTGTTTTAAATGAACTAGCAGATTTATTTGACATGTTGCTAACAGGGATTTCCAATGTGTTGTTGATGGAATTCACATTTAACAAAATGAAAAGCGTCAACAGACCCTCCTGACAGTATTTTGGCAAATACAAATTACATATAAATAAACTGTTCAGCTTATAGATGATACATTTTAATACAAGAGCCACACTTTTTCTTCCGTACTTTTTTCGGCATCTTTGTCGTTCCACAATTTTTGTGCTATTTCAACAACTCATAAATCTAAATGTTCAGCTCGTTCAGGACAATCCTGTCATGACTTTTGGTATTGGTGCAACTTTGGCTTTTTGAAATGTTTAGCCTTTTCTGACAGTTTTTTTTCCCTCATAGAAAATGCATTGAGCTTATTTTACATCCTTCAGATCTTTAGATGACAACTTTTTCCTGCTCCTTTCACATTTCACATTCTCGTTCAGCTTCTTTTTGCTTCCTTGCTTTTCACATTTCACTTTTCAGCTTCTTTTTTTCCTTGTGCAAAGCCAAACTTTTTCAGCTACTTTCAGCTAATTTCAGCTGTTTTTTTTTTTTCATTTGTTTTCTGCTCCTTTCAGCTTTTGTCTACAACATTTGTGTGCTTATTCTAACTTCTTTCTGCTAATTTCAGCTTGTTATTTCCTGTCAGCTTATTTCAGCAAGTTTCATCATTTTCTGCTATTTCAGCTACTATTCAGCTAATTTTTGCTTGTTCAGCTAATTTTACATTATTGTGCTCATTTCTACTTTTCACCGCCTAATTCAGGAAAGCTCTGCTCTCTCCACTTCCTTCTGGTAACTGCTTCTTAGCTACTTTTCAGCTATTCCTTTGAAATGTCAGATTTTTTTCCTGATAATTTCCACTTTTTGTGCTCATTTCTGCTTCTTTCAGTCTAACTGGACAAAAATGTGTGCCTCTTCACGTCCTTCTGCTAATTTAAGCTTGTTCTACTTTTTCAGCTAACTTTTTAGCATTTCTTAGCTACCGGTAATTTAAACTGTTTTCAGATAAATTCAAGTTTTTGTAGTAATTTCTGCTTTCAGCATACGTCATTTCTTTCTACTAATTTCAGCTATGCTCCTTTCAGTTTATTTCTGCTAGTTTCAGCTTTTTCTACTATTGCAGCTTTAGCTGCTTTTGTGCTAAATTTAGCTTTTTCATCTAATACCACATTTTTAGCTCATTTCAGCTCCTTCCACGTCCTTCAGGTAGTTTAAGCATCTTTTGGCTTGTTCAGATACTTTTCAGTAAAAAAATTTTTTTTTTTTGTGCAAATTTCCACTTTTTTGCAAATTTTATTTGCTAATTCAGGAAATGCGTTTTTTTCTGTTTTGTTTTGCTAACTTAGGCTTGTTCTTGTTTTTGTTCTTCCATTTCAGCTGCATTTCAGCTACAATTTATTAGCCAGTTTTTAACACTGGACAGTCCCATATCCTTAAACCTGACCTAATAGGTTGTAACTAAAATATGAAAAAAAAATAACTGGAGGTTATGATGCATCAATTATTAACTAAATATACCCGCATTAATTTCTGTGTGGCTAAATCAGGTTTATTTTATGACTGCAGCCAAAAAATCTGCAGAGCAGCTCTACCTTGAGCTGAAGCACAACCTCAAGGGGTATATTTATACAGTATATTTATTTATTTGTTTATTTATTTTTGTCTTTGTGATTCTATTTTCTCTCTTACTGAGCCCTGTGGGATGTCAGACAACTCTGAATATCTGAGTCAAAGAGTAGCAGCACAACCTGCTACACTCGTGTGAAGAAAGACAGAAAGGCGTAATAAAATGTGAGCCATCTTACGGCAGCGAGAGCCCGAGTTTGAGAGGGAGGAGAGATACAGTAAAGTGTAGGTGGGAGACCAAGGCAGAGGAGGCTCAAACATTCACAGTCAACATCCTATTCTTTTAATTTATTACATTGTGAGCTTTTTATTGCTATGTTCAAGCAGCCCAACATAAATAAATATGTTCCTTCTGTCAAATCTGCCTTGGTGCACAAATGACTAAAACGGTTTTACTGCCCTGCAGGGCCTAAAACAAATGGATATTTTCTCAAAGGTGCAGTTTTCAAACAAAGATGCATGACTGTTCACAGTAATAATCGTTGCACAACAAAAGTCATAATAAAATAAAAGCTGTTATAAAAAAGTTAAAGTGTTATTATGCTAGTGTGCGCTGAGTGTAGAGACTGTGTACATCAGTGGTGCTGAGGTTGTGAAAGTATCAGTCTGCCAGAAGTTGAGCAAACTTTAGGACTGATCTGATCAGGTGTATTGATACATCACTGGCCTCAGCACCAACACCAGATACAAATGTACGATTTGCACATTGTTGTAGTAACATATAGTAACAGGGACGGGAGGATTGGTAGCACAGAGGTTAGAGAAGGTGAGGTCGCTGGTTTGAATCCCGATTGTCACATTAAAGGTGACGCAGCTACACCTGCCTCCACCCTCATTTGCCTAACTCTGCTGAGAAAGGCTCTTTTATCCCACATCTGCCCCCAGGTGCCCACATTGTAACAATCAACGGTGGTTGAACCCAAACTTCATGGAGGACTCGGAGGACTCAGGTTTAAAAGTAAAAAGTTATTTAGTAAAAATAAACAAAAGGACCGACGTGGCAGCAACAACTTACTGTACATGAGCCATGAGGACGGGAGACAAAACCAGGACATGGTGCAGAACAGGTAACATGAACATGGAGCCTTCATGAGACGATGCCCAGATAACAGGAGACGCAGACTTGGATACACACAACGACAAACAGCTGGGAGAGACAACAAGTGGTGGCAGAAGCTAATTACATGAGGGAGCAATAGCTGGGACAGACCACAAGAGGGAAACACACACTAGTCAAACAAAAGGATCAGGAAAGGAAATAAAGACAAGATAAACACAAAGAAAACAGACAAAAAGGACAGATTATGTCACAGATGGCAGCTACACTTGTGAGCTACAGTAGCTTAGTGGTGCATGGTTGTGTCAGGATGGGCGTCAGACATAAAAATGATTGCCAAATGTTAGTGCGAGTTAGCTCACTGTGGCAACCTCTGAAGAAGGGAGCAGCCGAAAGAAAAAAGATAAAGAAACAGGCAAAGTAAAATAGAAGTTGTTTGGATGAGAAAACATCAATGAACTAAACAAACAGTAAAATGAGAAAATGTTGAGGTTTAAAATCAGCTAATGTTCATGCTCATTAATCCAGGTATGAATCCAACATTCAGTCTCATCTGGATGGTTTATTTTGTTGCTGAGACGTTTCATTGTTCACCCGAAGGGCCTATTCAGTCCGAGGAGCCACCAGGACGAAACGTCTCAACATCAAAAGAAACAGCTAATGTAGCGTTCTTTCACACCGGCATGTCATTTCTGAGAAAGTTGTTTCACAAGCCTGACAAAAAAAGACAAAACTGCTCTCGTTTGGCTAGCCATTAGCCTGGATGTAAACTTCTGCCCATTCCTCCACACTCTGTTTCCTACGACTGATGTCACAGCTGATAACTATTGATAACTATTAGATAGGACGTTGCTTCAAAATGACCAGACTATCCCTTTAATTGCATCTTACACTGAATTGATACTAACTGACAAAGTACTTGTGAATAAACAAAATATCATGTCCTGGCTGGGAATTATTAGCACAGATTCAAAAAATGAATATGTTTTCATTTCATCAATCAACACACAAAACAACTGAAATGGATGAACCATTACTTCTTATAATAATAATTTAAAAAAGTATCCACAAGAAAGAAAAAAGAGGAATAAAAAATTTGCGAGAAAATCAAGCCCCTCTGATTCATGACTTCTTCAAAGTCAGCGAGAAAGTATCAGTGTTTTATTGGAGGATGGGAAAGAGGCTTAGAGAGATCTCAGAGATATTCACAAGGATTTCTGAGCCAGAGGAGTCTAATGAGGAGAGTGATCAGTTCCTGAGGAGAAAAAAGAAGAACCTCTAAAAGTCAAAAGCACAAAGCAGCCTGTGCATTAAGCTGATCTTATTTCAGCTGTTTACATGATGTGCTGCGCCTCACCGCGACGTGACGCGGCTGGAGGTTTACTCTTCTTTAAACTCCTGCGTACCTCATGATGACAACATCATGACCTCCTGGTCCGACTCATTAGTTCAGATGTGAGGGATAAATGGTGTGTTCATCTGCGAAGCTCGTTACACAAAGCAGAAGAACCACCAGTCAGACGACTCTGTTTTGTGACTTTTGCTGTAACTGAAGGTCACAAATCCCCCCTGAGAGCCCCTGAACATACTGTACTTATACAGTACTGCTTTTAATAGTAACTAAAAAAATACATTTGTATAGAACTCTGTATCTCATTATTTGCATTAATAGTTTTATTTATTTTTAAAAAAACATTAAAAGTATATAAAATATGTATCGTTTTGTTTTTATTTATTTTATTTATTAATTTATTTTATTTGAAAATTACTGTGAAAAAAATCACTGCAATGCCACTTGGTTGTTGACATGTGCTGCTGACTGGCCATGCTGCTGATCTCATGCTGCTGATTTATTGCATGTAGCTGTGTTCATTAGTCCTCATCTGCTCACACGGACTCGTGTTCGTGCTGCTGTTGTTTTGGCGCATTGTTTTGTACTAGTAGTGCTTAGTGTATTCTAAGTTTTGTGTATTCTTAGTTTATTGAATGTAGTTTATTCTTAGATCATGTCTCGGATCTTACTACTTTTTTCTTTACAATTTGTATTTTCGTTGAATGTAACTGGGACCCTATGTACATAGTTTTGTTCCACCTCATGTACCACATGTGATGTGAATGACAATAAAAATCCTTGGATCACTGAATCATTTAATGCATGTTTAAATGGATTACATTGAATTAAATATGCACTGACTTCAACTTGTCACTAAACATAACAAAAATTAAATTCAGGGGTTCAAATTTCATATTTTATGCACTAAATGTCTTGTTTTAACTTGATGAACAAGACTGTGCAGCAAAAGATCCAAACCCTAATGAATAAAGAAACAAACAAACAAACAATGATTTTCCTGTTTTTCTGGGAAGTAAAATGCTATAAAAATCAGATTATGAATATTGCATGAATGTACTCCACTGTGAAATCCTTCAGAATAAATATAGAAATGAAACTGTGGCGTCTACGAATAAAGGGACTGGGAGAGCAGTGGTTTTAGGAACTTGTTACACGTGTTGTTTTTCTGGGAGCCATTATCCAACGGGTTCTGTGAGAGTTTTAATGAGCGCAAACTAAAGATCTGATAAGTTATTTCACAATACTTGTTGTAGTTTTACAAAAGTGACTGAAAGGCTACAAAGATTAAGTCCTGATGTGAGATTCATCACAGCTAAGGAAGAGTACCAACGGTCAGATGGGTTAATGTTTGATTTGACGTATTTCCTACACTGTATATGAGCATCAGCACAAAACCTTCCATATGCCTAAATGTTCTTTGTTGGTGTTTTGGTAAAGCAATATTTGAAATAAATCTTCTAAAGGTGACACCTATTCCACCGCCACCTGTCACTTTGGATAAATGGTGTACCATTAGAGATTTAAAGGGGACCACATATTCAAAATACACTTTTTAATGGTTTTTTTACTCAACTTTGGGTATTTACTTCATAAAAAAACAGTCCTAAGGCCAAAAAAATGCACCCAGTGGTTTATTTACTCTAAGTAGATTTATTTATCTTTGATAAAATACAGTTCGTTTTGCACTTCCTGCGGTTTGTGACGTCACAAACCGCAGCCAACCGCAGCCACAACCCACCCCAACCTGAGTCCAGCCCCTCACCTAGCAACCCCTGGTTAGGCTCAACCCACTTCTGTATTAAACACATGACTGTTGTTTTTCATGATTTCATCTCATCTTTTGTTTATATGTTCTTAATTTCATGTGTACAGCACTTTGTTGCAGCTGTGGTTTTTTAATGGCTTTATAAATAAAGTATAATTGTTATTTTTATGTTTTAGTTCAATTTTAATGTATTTGCGATTGCTCCCAACGCGCAGCCGGCAAAAATTAAACGAGCAGACCCCCGGCCTAGGGACCGGCAGCAACGGGACCCTCTTCTGGCGGATGGAGCGGAGCTTCAACTGTACAGCCTCGTTGCAGCGTCCCAGCAGCCTCGCAGCAGCGAGGACCTTCTCCTTACGGATTAATTTACGGGAGACACTTGGTGAACTTTGTGTTGTCTTGACTGGAACAGCGATAACTCCCAAAATCTCCGCGTGCAACGAGCGGAGCTGGCGAACACCGGAAGAGGAACAAGCTAACATTAGCATCGGATTCGGGTGGTCTAATGCTAAAAGGAGCAGCAAATTGCGGCGCGCTCAGACGGGTTTCGGTAAGTTATCTTAAGCTAGCACTAACAGTAAGTCAAATGAGTAATAAAAAAAGAGCTAATTTTAAAACAACACATTACAGATACTGGCTGTTACAGAGGGCGTTAACAGATCTTTGAAGGGCGTGGACTTCAGAACTTGTATCAGAAACCGGTCGTTCAAAACGAAAGTTAAAAATGGCAGAATTAAAAAGGATATAATTGATTATCTAAGAATTATTTTGTGTATTAAAATGAATTAATATTGTCAAGATAGCACACAGACATAACATAAAATTTTTAAAGACCTACATGTGGTCTCCTTTAAATTTTTTAAATTTAATTTAAAACAAGCAATATGTAATGTTTTAGGTTTTGGTGGATTATTGTTTATCTTTTGCTTTTCTTGAGTAATTGTTGCAGATTAAAGGTTGAGATCTGAATAGTTGTATAAAGTGGACAGCATGAGTACAGGTAATTAAACTCAGGGCCACAGAGGTTCTGGGTTGTGATTAATATACAATATTAAAAAAAATTGTTTTCCAAACGTTTGCACGAGCAGACACAGACAGGCATTTCTTTTTTTCGTCTAATAATTTCTACAAAAGCATGTTTGTTTTAAATGCACGATTCACAAAATCTAAATTGTTAAAATTTGTTGACATAGTGGAATTACAAACAGCTATTATTTGTTTAAAGCAAAAAATGGTTTCTTGAGGGGAAACATTCAAAAGCTTTTCTCAGAACAGGAAGGACTTTTTAACTTAAGGGGAAAGAGTGAATTTAAAACTTTAAAATTCAGAACCACAAGAAAAAGCTTCAATAGATTAGTGCATGTGAAGCTGTGTAATGGTTTAAGCATGGAAATCAAGCAATGTCTAAACAGTTTAAAACATAATTTAAGAAGATGGTCATCACTGCATATCAATATGGGAAATAATGACTGTTATTACTGCTGTTATCAATGTAAACGTTTAATTAACTTAACACTTATTACTGCATTATGGTATATTGATCTAGAAAGAATTTTAACATGTTAAAATAATTATAGATGCTTGATCATAATGGCAAGCAAATATGAATGCATTACCAATTATAGATATGGATATATAAACAAATTTTTTTTATAACAAAGTTACCATCCATCCATCCATTATCTTTTACCCGCTTATTCCATTTTGGGTCACGGGGGTCGCCGGTGCCCATGTCCAGCAATCACAGTGCGAGGGGCGGGGTACACCCTGGACTGGTCGCAAGTCCATAACAGGGACACATATAGACAAACGAGACAAACAACCATTCACTCTCTCACTCACACCTAGGGACAATTTAGAGTTACCAATCAGCCTAACATGCATGTTTTTGTCTGTGGGAGGAAACCGGAGTACCCGGAGGAAACCTGAAAGTTATGCACCATAACTCATGTTCCCTGAAGGAAGGGAACGAGGTGCAACACTATTGCTATGGGAATTGCTCCCCGCACGATTACCTGAAGGAATACATTCACGCCTTTACGGCAGGGGGGCGTCAGCGTCACCCCAGAGACCCCGCCCTCTGGGTACTTAAGACGCGGACGCCCATCCTACTTTCTCCAAGTGCACTTCACCGAGCTTCAGCATTGAAAAGGACCAACTGTGTTGCACCTCGTTCCCTTCCTTCAGGGAACATGAGTTATGATGCATAACTTTCAGTTCCCTTATCAGTCAGGTCTCTCGGTGCAACACTATTGCTATGGGAACGTAATTCATTCACGCCCTTGAAATGCTCAGTAAAATGCATGCTTGTGAGAACTTCCGCCTATATACATTAGGCATCTCTCGGCCACTCTCTACTGTGTGTTAGAGAGGACAGCCTGAGTGACGTCACACGTAGTAACGTCCAAACTGTAATGTTTTGCAAACGTGTTCGTTGAGCTCCAGTTCGCAGCTGCACAGATGTCTGCAACTGGTACGCCCTTGAACAGTGACCACGAGGCGGACAAGCCTCGAGTAGAGTGGGCACGTACCCCAGAGGGCACCTGTTGACTTTTGCTACTGTACGCCCTTTTAATGTCCTCAGTCACCCAGTGTGAGAGGCGCTGCTTTGACAGGGCCCTTCCAGTAGCCGGGACGGCAAAACATACAAACAGTTAGTTTGTTTTCCTCCAATCAGCTGTTTTTCAATGTAAGCACTTAAAGCCCTAACGGGGCAGAGTGCTCTCAGCCTCCTCTGTTCCTCAGTGAGGACAGGAGCAGGAGTAAAAGAAGAGAGTTCAAAGTCCAGACTTCTGGGATTCAAAGTTAGAACCTTTGGGACATATGCAGGATTAGGTCGTAGGGTGACCTTTGACCAGTCAGGGGCAAACCTGGTACACATTTGGTACACAGATAAAGCGTGGAGGTCACCCACACGTTTCGCCGAGCAAAGAGCCAGGAGCAGAGCGGTCTTATAAGATAGCAAATTTATCTTGATGTCGCTTAAAGGTTCGAATGAGGGCTCACAGAGAGCACTCAGGACCAATTGGAGATCCCAATCAGGGGTCAAAGTCCTGCTGGGAGGTCTCTTCCTCAGTATGCCCTTCATGAACCTTATCATGAGAGGGTGTGCACCGGGTGTCTTTCCCCCCCAGCCTTCGTGGCATGCCGAGATGGCTGATAAAAACACTTTAATTGTGGAAAAAGAGCGGCCTTTCTCCAGCAGTTCCTGTAGAAAGGTAAGAAGCTGGACCAAGTCACAGGAATAAGGAACAATATTCCTTTCCATGCACCAAGCTTCAAAAACACACCATTTACGAGCATAGAGAGTCTGTGTTGACATTGCTCTCGCCCCCTGGATCGTGTTTACCACGTTGCTGGGGAGGCCTGAGGCCATCAGTTTGTTCCTCTCAGCAACCAAGCTGAAATTTGCCACAGTCCTGGGCGTAAGTAGAGAGGCTGTTCTTGTAGTTGAGGCAGCAGGCCCCTGCAGAGGAGCAGTTGTCCATGTTCCAGAATTAAGTACACCTCCGAGGACCATGGGCCCTGTGGCCCCCTGGGGGCCAACAATATTAGGGAGGGATCCTTCCTGTAAGTGTGCTCCCAAGCCACCTGAACTGGGGGTGCTGGGGGAGAGGTGCAATGCATTGCCTCTGCTGGTCAACCGGGGGCCAGAACGTCTGCTTTTGCTCCGTTTAGTGAGAGGCACGGCACGTAGGACGTGCAGGTTTTGTATGCGAACAGACCTCCAGATTCCAGGCCGCTCCGTGGCTGGGTCTGGTTCACAAGCCTCCGGCTCTACCATTGCTCTGGAGCTGTTTTTGACTCCAGAGAGCTGTGTCAGGCACGTTTCCCCTAAGGGCGTGTTTTGACCAAGGTGGTGGTGACCCATACGCCCAGAAATACGGTAATATGGGCGCGTTTNTCTCCTAAGGGCGTGTTTTGACCAAGGTGGTGGTGACCCATACGCCCAGAAATACGGTAATCTGGGCGCGTTTTTGCAATATTATGACTGAGCTGAAAACCCCCGATGAGGGGATGTTATTTAAAAGCACAGCTGGGCTAGTGTGTTGAGCTTGGTCACACATTGCAGGTTCACTGGTCGTGCATGACCTTCTGGTTTTATGAGATGAAAAGCCAGTTCCAGTTTGAGGGCCTAAAACTGCATGAATATCATTTTTCTGCTCAGCACCTACAAACCTGGACGATTTCATTAGGTCCAGGCTTTCTCGGGCACGAGGAAGAAGTATCTGATTCGGCCCAGGTGCATTTCCTGTTTTGTAACAACATTTATTTACAACTCCTGCAACATTATTGTTGTCCTTTTGTCAGTCCTGTGAGTCTGGCCCGGACCTGCAGGCTCCTGTTGTAGCTCCCCCGTGGCTCAGTGCTGTCATCCGCTGAAATGCGTTTGGAGGCCATGACGGTACTTTGTCATGGCCACCATGTTCTGTCGGCACGCCCTCCGGGCATGCGGACGCGTTGCAAGCTTTGGGGATTTGTGTATTGTCGGCCCTCTGAGTTCCGGCGGTGCGGGGGGGTAAATGTTTGACCCCCCTCACCCGGTCTCGTGAGAGCCGGTTTACCTGCTCGCAGACGCCTCGGGGTCTGTCTGCTGCAGACAGTCTCGGGGCAACCTACTGGGGTTTATTGTTCTGATCTAGCACCCGTGGACCGCGAGGGAGGCGGGGTGGCAGCCCCACCCTTCATAGCGATTGTTATCAGAGGGGAGCTGTGTTGTTGTTGATCACACTTTTTTTTTGTCAAGAAACAGGGCGAAACTGTTCTTTGAATTTTTATTTTGTGTTTTGTGCAACAACCTTTTGACTTTATTTCACATACATCAGAACATTTATGTTTTGTGCATACAGTAAAGTCACCAGCTTTTTGTATTCTCTTACAAATAAAGTCTGGGCATGTAAACTTTGGCTCCCGTACCACTTGGGCGGACGAGCCAGCAGAACTGAGCAGAGGGCCTGTTTCGTCAGGCTCGCTTCTGTCTTGCATCACGATTCGCCGAAGAGGTCCTCTGTTGGACCGCCTGGCGGGGGACGAATCTGTTCCTACTCCAGGACTGACCGGCCTGAGGTGGACCCGGTGGGGGTCTCTGCCGGTGCTCCCCCTCGTACGCCGGCCTCTTCTGTGGAGGATGACGTGTGGCTGAGCGGTGTCGAGGCTGCACGGGTCTGCTCCCGGTTGTCTCCCTGGGGGGGCAAAAGCTCTCCTCGGCATGCCCTCCCGGAGGGCCTCAGCCTGTTTACGCCTCTGCTCCAGCCTGGTCTGTATCCGGTCCAGGGCTCTCCCGAAGAGTCCCGTCGGCTCTATCGAGTGGTGCAGAAAATGGACCCGCTGACCTTCCGGAAGGTCTGTCAGAGTCATCCACAGATGACGTTGGGCAATGACCACCTCAGCCATACACCTGCCTTGTGCAATGGCTGCTGTCCCCATCATGCGGAGCACAAAGTCCGTGGCCCTGTGGGCTTCTTCTGGCACCTCAGTGGCAGCCTGTTTGTCTGTCGTCACCTGGAGCTCCTGCAGCTTTTCTGCCAGGTACACCTACATCATGGCGGATGCATTCATGGCGCGTGCCGCGAGGCCCTGAGCTCTATAACACTTCTCGAGCTGTGCAACTGAGGCTCGACAGGCTTTACTGGGCAAAGTTGGTTTCATTCCAGAAGATCTGGGGGCCAGGTGAGATGCGAGCATGTCCTCCATTTGTGGCACGTTGGCTATTCCTGCTGCCTCCATTCCAGCCACATCTAGGAACTGTGAGAGCGGGAGCAGCATGGGAGCCCTGGGTTCAGCCCAGGTGCGAGTCAGCTCTGTGAGGAAATCCGGGAAGATGGGCATCCTGTGCCTTGTTGTGGATTGTTGCTTGGCATAAAAATAATTTCCTGCCAACCTCGTGACCTGTTGACGAAGTGGAGGTTCTGGCCAAGGGATCTGCAACGCGTCCCCTGCTCTGCGGCACAAGTCGAACAGAGCGGGGATCGAGGTGTCGGTCTCCAGCAGCACTGGCGCCGGGTTGTGTGAGAGGTCCTCCTCCCCTCCTTCATACTCGTTGTCGGCTTCATCACCAGAAATTTCACCTGAGGCTGTTAGTGAGATCTCATCGCTGTCGAGTCCCCGATTGGAGCCGACATATCCGGGCTGTTGCCCCATTCGACCCGAGTACTGTCTTCCAAATCCATGCTCTCGAGCTCCGACGTGGGAGTGAGAGCCTCTGTGAGGTCCGGGTCTGTTGGCGCCGCAGCTGCGCCCATGGCTTTGGCCACAAAGTCTACTCGGTGTCTCCTCACTGCCTCCAGCATCTGGCTGCAGTGTGGGCAACGGGTGCGCCCAACACCATTTTCGCGTACAGCATCCCCAGGCAGACAGGACAGGCCTCGTGGATGTCTGTCGCCGAAAGGGAAAAACTGCAGCCGCTGGGGCAGGCGCGCGAGCTTGGGCTCGCCGCCCTGCTAGCCTTTTTCGTAAATCTAGGCTTTCGCTTTCCTTTCTCGGGAGCCATGTCCGAGAAAAATCAAGCAAGTTTTCTTAAAATCCTTGTCCGAGACGTCTTCTCCGTCACGTCGCTTTCGTTGGCTAGCCTGCTACGACTTTTAGCACGGTAGCGATGTGACGTAGTTAGCGCCGTCGAGCGAAGCAATCTATGGAGAGAAGAGAAGAAAACTTTGGGGTTAAGGAAAAATGTGCCGGACTAGCTTTCGCCAGCCCAGCAATACGCAGGAAATTTCTCTGTACGCTCAGCGTAGGGAGCAAGCTCACCTCTGGTCGAGCGATGTAACAACAGAGAAGTCCCACGAAGTTCAGGTTTAAGCGAGGTGAAGGGCAAAAAGAGAAAGTAGGATGGGCGTCCGCATCTTAAGTACCCAGAGGGCGGGGTCTCTGGGGTGACGCTGACGCCCCCTGCCGTAAAGGCGTGAATGTATTCCTTCAGGTAATCGCGCGGGGGTGCAATTCCCATAGCAATAGTGTTGCACTGAGAGACCTGACTGATAAGGGAACATGAGGGCTCTTCTTTATCTAAGAGTGGGTGCAAAATGCAACTTTTAAATTGCTCAACTGAACTTAGAAATGTGTATCCGAAGTAAAACCGTCTCCCATAGATGTTACCCAAATCCAAATGTTTTAGACGAGCAGCAAAAATCTTTCCAATGGTGTCAAGTTCTCTACGGTGAAGGTCAAACATCAAAACAGAGAGAGAGAAAACTGATCTGAGTAGAGGGGGGATGATATTTTTCCTTTCAGTTCCTTGGTGAATACAAAAAAAAGTCAATTAGTTTCTATTTTGCATATTTTCGAAGAAAAAAGTCATGTGAAACAAAGACCTGGAAAAATTTTGCAAATATTTAACTATTAGTTGGGATTAATCATAAATTGTATTTAGGTCCAAAATGAGCATTATGTATCATTAGATGCTAAAAATAAAAACAAATTTGAAAAAAGGGGAAAGTGATTATGAAACGAAACTCAATATGTTTTGTCTTACCCATTGTATTCAGCTGTTATTAATTACCGTAATTTTCGGACTATAAGGCGCATTGGATTATAAGGCGCATTAAGCGAAAAAGGTTCATTTTGACTGATTTTTGAGCCACATTTAGTACCACATAAAATCAGTTGGAGGTCAGTAAGCACAACCAGAATTAATTCATAAGGCTCACTATTGATTTTTGAGAAAAATTAAAAGACTTTAGGTGTGCCTTATAGTCTGAAAAATACAGTATTCATTTCTGCATTTTATGCCTGCAGCACACTCTAAAAAATTCTATGGGGTATTATAGCTATCAATAGCCGTGTTTCCATCAAGGTTTCTAGGTGCGCATTATGAAGCATCGCATCAGAAAAGCTAAATGGAAACGGCAAAATTCGAGTTAACTTCCTCTAAGTCGCTCTAAAGTTGATACGCTCGCTTGAGGTGGTTTTTGGGGGGTCGAAACAGAGCTGATGCGCAAAACGACAGATGGAAACAGATTTGCCGACTCAGTTCTGCCGCAGCGAACATTCACGTCACGTGACTGATCAGCTGTTTCCGCTCCGGACAACATGTAACATCGCTAAAACTAGTTGGCATGACAGAATAAATACAACTTGCCCGATAGCAACACGTACCTGAAATATTCTCTCCATTTTGACGAGATGTGTGGCCGGGTTCTGTTTTCAACCGCTACTTCCTGTTTACTGTAGACATGCGCAGTGCTGACGTCTGACGTAATGACGCTGACGTCTGACGTAATGACGCTGTGCGTGGCTTGGTAGATGCGCTACAAGCCAGTAGATGGAAACACTTCTGATCCGCATTAATTTGTATTTACATTTTAGCGAGATTTCAAAAATAAGCTCAAAATTTGAAATGAAAATGGATGGAAACACGGTTAATGAGTTAGAAATATTAACAAATGGATAATTATAACTTGAAACTAATTATGCCAAAGGAAACAGAGGATCTCCACTCTGGGTTGTGACTAGTTGATGACTCAAACTTAATTTAAAAAAAATAAAATACATACAATTTTAGTTACTGATTCAGAAAGCTGTGCGTTCAGTTTCAGAACAATTTGGCTTTGTGCGCAGCTTAATAATCTGCATTCAAGGTCGTGCACATTATTTTAGGGTGCAACTCCCATTGCATCAAACCTACACTGATCTGCTTTCCTTGGCAGCCACCGCTGTGTTTGTGAATTATTCTGCTGGAGTACGATTTTAAAATGCAGCTAGGTGACTGTGAACAAGTTTAATAACTGGTGTGAATGGGTTTTCAGTGGAGACCTTCCATGCTGATGTCAAAAAAATAATAGTGCTCTCAGGACTGCCTGCAACAAATTCAAGAAGGGTTCAAGACACCTGCTGCAACAACTCTGGGAATATTTTAAGACAAAACATGCTGCAAATTTTTTTTATGGATTTGTTCAAAATTCAAGTGACAAGAATATGAGCTCTACGAGTCAAGCGTACCATCGTACAGTGTAACCATGGTTTATCAAATAAATCAGAATCCTAGATGTCTTTTTAAAAGGATATAACACTAAGAAAATCCAAAACAGGAACATTTTAGGCAACAAAGGGGAAAAGTTTGGCTTCTGTTTTCTTATTTTACAATGTGTTAGGGCTCAAATGAATGTATATATTAAAACTGAGAAAACTCAAGAAAAAAGTAAAATATGTTGGATTTCTTTATCCACTGATAGTCAAACTACATGTGCAGAAATCATCCTCTGCACTTTGCTGAAAATGCTCTTTTCCGAAGTCTGAGCCCTGTAGTACCCCTCCTTTGAACAGTCTATACGTTGTAAGGTAAAATGCATGTTTCTGTTTGGCACCTCAACTCAAAAAGCTTCTATTCCAGCTCAGTTTGCATTCTTGTTTTTAAGCTCCTGCACAGTTTCTGCACCTTTAAATACGGGAAAGTTTTTTTTAATTTTTTAACCAGCATGCTGGTGGAAGTGCAGGTGCCTGCATCCCCCACCCCCCACCCCCGCTGAGATCCTGATGACAGAATTTACATCAAACAAATCCTAAGGCCCCCCACGTGTTAGATGAGGAGAAGGTTTTCTATTTAGGTGAGGAAAAAAGGCCTGATGGCAGCATTTTTAAAGGGAAAATAAGCCGTGGAATGGTAAATGATTACTAGTGAGGTTAAATAAAAACCTGAAGATGAGGGAGATATTTTAGCCTAAAGTAAGGGAAAATATTTAAAAGAAAACCAGCTTTTTTTTTAATGGGTCTGCTTTTTTACAATATTTTTAGAGGAAATTCAAGCAGACTGACGAAGCTTTCTGTCCTTGGCGGAAACATAAAGGCCCATCCAAGCGTTGCACTGACAATGGCTCAGGAACGGCTGTCAGACTCACAGCTGACAACTGTCACGGCGTGGCAAGGAGTCCAAATCCTCAACAGTCTGCGCCGAATCAAGATAAATTAATTTATGCCAGTGATTCATGCCTTTTTATATCAGCTAAAGCAACAAAATAGCTCCACAAAGAGATGCATGAGACATGGATAGCTGTTTTAGACAGAGGAGGACAAGGAACTCCGGTGATAGGAGGAATGAGTCAGAGTGAGCCGGACTTATCTTGTTCCATCAAGAGCCTCAGATGTTTCAAAACCAGAAGCACTTCTATTTGCACTGCATTGTTTTGGGTTCTATATACAGTATATATTTTATTTTATTTTTACTCAGATGGAAAAGCCCACTGTGCAATAACTGCTACAAAATGGGCATGAAGATGGTGGCCATGCACACAGCCCAAACATTAACTAAATCTAGCGACAGCTGAGCTGAACTGAACTGTCACAGCAATGAATAAATAATTCACTGCCTGGATACTCTGTGAGATAATACATCAGATAATGCATCTGTTAGCTTGGAGTAGTCACAAAAATTGCTCTAAATGTTAACTGATTACTGTCAAAAACTTTAATAAAGCAGCTAAATCTAATTTTCTCCTTTATCCTGGCTCAAACTACAAAATCAGCTCTTTGATGGATAATCCAGCTGTCAGAACCCGACACCCGCCCCCTCCCTGTGGTCCGTGCAGGTGTCTGTGCACAGAGACGGCTAATTAGCAAACTCCAGGTATCGGCCAAACGACATGAAAGTCTGAGTAACTATAAGGAGCTGATTGCTACCTTCATACAAGTTTTTGAAGTAACTTCGTCTAGGAAGAGGTCAGACATTTTGAAGTATGGTTTTATGGAAAATTTATTAACAGTTAATATCTTACCTGTTGCAGATAGTTTTTTTTAATGACTTCAGGTTGGATAAACTGATAGATTGAGGAGCTAACTGTTAGCCTTAGTGCGTCCTATAGACTAAAGTGGATTGGTCTTCATGATTTGTCAGTTTTGAGGATTATTCCAGCAAAAATAACGTATTTGGTCAGAAATGCTACAGCTAGCTGC